>JBBIGC010154229.1:0-17671 GCA_037576955.1 Lepidarchus adonis
TGCAGTGGCTTGATTGTAGTTGCAGGTAGACCGGTCAGCAGTGAGTTGCAGTAGTCCAGACAAGAGAGAACCATTGCCTGGACCAGGAGGTAAGGTTTGATCTTGCGAATGTTGTATAGGGTGAATCTTGATGTAGCTGCAATGTGGTCTTTGAAGGTCAGCTGGTCATTGATGATGACCTCAAGGCTCTTAGCAGTACTGGTCGGCGTAATGACCGATTGGCCAATCGGTCTGGTCTTTGTCTTATCCTTGTGTTTTCTTCATGTTTTCATGCCCATGTCACTGGCTGTAAGTGGCTTAGTGTTTGTTTTGAATTTAATAATGCATCCTCATGCCTACTTCCTGTCTAAAAACAGGCCCAAGCAAACCTAAGATGGACTGAAAGAGTGGTAACATGTTGTGGTCCATGTTATCAGTCAAAAGTAACAAAAGCTACTGTGTCTGGGGTTGGGGTTCATTAGTGCCCATGGTTACTTGCAAATATGTGAAGGTGTTATGGATTAAGAGACTAAGTAGCAAAGAAAAATCTACTGCAATCCCCCCAAAATATCGCTGACTATCTACAATTTGCAAAAAATCATGTAGACAAACCAGAAGAATAATGGAAGAATGTTTTGTAGATGGATAAATCCAAAATAAAGCTTTTTTGACTTAAACAAGGAGATAGCATTGCATTCCAGCATTAAAACCTTAACCAATCTGTGAAACATGATGGTGGGAGTGTTAAACACACACGTGGGTTAAAGAAGTGAACGTTTTGAAATGGCCAAGACAAATTTTGATCCCAATCCATGTGAAATATGTAAGTTGTTCATGTGAGAAAACCCACCAACATCCAAGAGTTGAAGCTGTTCTGTGTGGAGGAAGAGTTAAAATTCCAGATTCTTGATGTGCAGTGCTGATTAACAGTTACTGCAAACATTTAGTTGCAAATATTGCTGCACAAGGGGTTCACACCAAACACTGACAGCATGTTCCCTTTCCTTTGACACATGCAGGTATGTTATTGGATATTTTTTCCAATAAGTACATGAAATATGTTTAGTTTTTTGTCATTTATTTAAATAGGTTTTCTTTATCTACTGTCAGGACTTGTTTAAAAGTCAGATTTTAGTCGCATTCATTAAAAGTTTTCAATGGTTCACAAATTTTAAGCACCATTGTACAAACATGCCACCTGCCAGTCCAGATCTATCTCTTACTAAAATATACTTTCATAAAAGATAAAATAAAGGTTCATGAGAATTAACAAATCATTGGGGGTTTTTTTATTGCATCTTCCCAACATTTCCAGAAATTAAAGTAAGATTTTTACCCATTCCAAAGGGTGAAAAGACAGTTTCTTTATACACCAAAATATAAGGGGGTGTTATATGTTATTCAGTCATTTTTTTTGGCCGTTTGGAAAGTTTAGAGCAAAGGTTTCCATTCAAATCTACATGGTACAGTAGTTGTGAAGCCTTTTTAACAAATAGACACACAGAAGTGTGTTCTGTGTTGATGTTGTTCATAAGTGCTGCACTGTGATAGGCAGCAATGAAATGGGATGGGGAGACAGACAGACAGACAGACAGACAGACAGACAGACAGACAGACAGACAGACAAGATCTTTAGGCCTTTAATCCATTCTCCATCATGGGACTTCTCTGTGTTTCAAGATCTCCTAATTTACCAATCATACACTATCACACTATGACATTTCCCCAGTGTATAAATAGGGGTGTATATATTTTATATGTGTTGTACAGTTTTTATAGTGCACACTGTTCATTTCTTACTGCAACTACATTTTCCTTGTTTACAAAGGAAAAATTCACCTTTTTATGTCAATTCATGCTATTCAACCATGTGATGCTCTTTTTTTTTCTTTCTTTTTTTTCCTAAAGTATTTACACAGTTATATTTGTTAGGAACCAAGTGTCTGAAGTATTTTCTTCTGCTAAATGCTGCCTTGCAGAAAGTTATTCCATGGTTGCCGGCTCTCACACACCTGGCATGATGCAAATGCATTCAGGCTTAATGTGACGCCAGATCCCACCTGTCGACAAAAACAATATTAGTTCACCCCCCACTCTACTCTTTCACTGCACACACACATCAACCAATACACCCTCTTCAACCAGAAGCAAGAAATAAGATTTTTAGGCTAAAACATATGTATTACATTCACTTCGGACAGCGCAATGAAAGGAAAATATAAATATAAAATATTCCATACTACATATAAAACCTCATAAAACATTTTAAGTTGTTTTGGACGTTAAATTATGACTGTATTTATGTTGTAGATATCGTATCAAAGCCACTTCATGGAAATCCCAAGTCACTCTGAATGGCTACATTAAGTTTGATTTTTTATTTTACATCAGTGAAAACATCAGGTCCAGAAGTAAGAATAGCGTTAGTAGTGATGCTTTGCCCCAAATACTCTACATATGTGACACACACCTATGAGCTTGTGTCATAAATGAACCAAATTGCATTGAAATGCATGTGTGTAGTGCCACCGTGAGGTCAGTTTAAAGAACTACAACCCACAATGACGTTTGCCAATTATACAAGTTTATTTACAGCTATGTGACAGCTACTTATTTATATTAAAGTGACATACATTATACATTTACTTTTACTATTACTCATTTATGATGATTGTGTATTTGTGTGTGTGTGTTTTAGGAAACTGAAAACAATCTTTTTTATGTTTACGTTTCAGCTTGTTCAGCAATCTAGATGTTCTGGTTGGCTGCCCTGTATACTGCATATAGTGCCTCATTCTTAAAGAAGTCCCAGGCTGAAACTCCCATCATGCCTTTAGCGTAAAAGGGCAGGGAGAGACGCCAGGAAACCAAATAGGCAGATGTACATAAATGTTTGACATCACAAAACCTTCTCTCTGAAATGTAGTCAGTGTTTCCATTCTACCTTAAACTTTCAAATAAAAAGAACATGATTTAAAAGATCATCTCACTTCTTTAGTTACACTTACCTTGTGTCTAAATTATTTATTATTTATTAATTATTTATTTAGTGAGGAATATAAGTATTTGAACACCCTGCGATTTTGCAAGTTCTACCACTTTAAAATGATGGAGGATCTGAAATTAACACTGTAGGTACATTCCCACTCTGGGAGACAGCATTCTTTTTTTTATTTAGGAAATCACATGTGATTTTTAAAGAATTGATTTGTATTTGTATGCACATATATGGACAGACAATGAGGTGATTCTGAACCAAGGAATCTGAACAATTACTCTTCTTTTAGACCATTTTATTTCTTGCACCAAAGAAGATTCAGAATCAACACAAAAAGCACAAAAATGTAACGTGTAGAATGACTGTACATGTAGGAAGAATATACACGATTCTCAGGCATCAATGTAAAACAAGTACGTTTTACTTCCCGACTCAGGTCACTGGTCAGGTCTCTGTAAATACGCCACATCGTCGTAGTCACTGTCAGAAGTGTAGATATCTATCGCACTGACGGGAGAGTATATGGGAGAATCTTCTCTACAACTCATGCTCAACTCTGAGAGAAAAACACAACAGCCCATTAAACACACCTCAATAATTCTAATAGAGTTCCAATAATAAAACACTAAGACAGATAAGTTAAGATAAAAAGATTGCTTCTGCAATACACCAGCGTTAGATCAGCACCTTCAAAAATAATAAATAATGTTTTAAATGTCCACAAAAATATTAAATCAGTTTTAAATGTTGTTATTTTGCATCCCCATAACTCCCCACAATTTCATCCAGCTACAGGATCATCGAGCTAAAGCAGAGGAAATCTCATACCCTGGTTGTGGTTGGATATGAAGCCGTTGCCCTCGTCTGGGTAAGTTAGGCTTGTGGCTGGTGCATTGTGGGTAGTGACGGCTGGGTACGGCAGTGATACATACGAAAATTATTTACATTTAAACAAAAGTAGTTTCATATCAATGCTCTTCAGTCAGACAGTTAATAATATTACACATGTTAATGTGCACATATAACTACTACAGATCAGAGCTTTACTATGAGCTAACATTATTAAACCACCATGACACACACACACACACACACACACACCAGTTTCACCTCCTCTAAATGTTTGGTGATAGTTGGGACATGATTTGATGATTTATTAAGCGTTGAAATTGCATCACCTGGCTGTGTTAACAAAGGTCTGTTATCTGAGAACTCAAGTCTCTTGTAGCAGCCCAAAGTTTGTATGGTGTGTTTTCCTGTTTTAAACGCTATACACAAAAACAAAAGTCAATAAAATGTTAAATAAAAGTCTCATGTTTAACTATTACATTCAGAGGAAACTTTTGCATGCTGTGTGTGTGTGCGTGCGTGCGTGCGTGCGTGCGTGTGTGTGTGTTACTCTGGAGGTTATTCTAGGTCAGGGGTCAGCAATTCACGGCTCTTCAGCTTAATTTTTAAATTAAACTTTTAATTGTATATTTTATATTTGTTTATTTTGTTAGCTATCTTGGAGTTTGAGGTGATACTTTAACATTGTGTAATTATGTAACTTTATTAGCAGTAAATAAAGTGAAATGCGCCAACATTTAGAGTAACGCCCCCTAACGCGCTCTGGTCGCTATGGTAACGGGTAAACGTTCCTTTCAGAATAAGTTTTCAGTGCTGTTGTGATGATCTCAGGGTTTTCTGCCATGACTTTCATCCAGAATAGCGGCAAAACTGAGTCTCTAACACACTTAGATGCTACGGATTGAGATTGTTTTTTAAAAAAAAAGTCATTTTTGGTAAAGCCGGTGGTTGAGGACTCCTGAATGTTTCTAAGTTTATAAGCTGTGGCTCTTTTGATAGTAAAGGTTGCCGACCCCTGATCTAGGTGCTAACTAAATGATTACATTTTGGTTAAAGTAGCAAAGGTCAATTGTACCTTTCAGCAAAACATTATAAACACACTTAACGTTACATTAAATACTGATAACATAATTGAGTTCATCTAATACACATCAGGATATTTCAGGATATTTAAATAAAAGCTTACTTTCATTTTGCAGAAAACTTTTGTCATCTCCAGTATTCTGGTCCTTCTCAGAGACCATATCTGCAGCAGTAAGACCTGTATTCTCATAACAGTCACTAGATGAGGTGCTGGACGTCTCAAAAGAGTCCTCTGTAGGGATGAAGGGAAATATTAACTTGTTCTTACTGTCAGAGTGCCTCTTTCTTTAAAAATCCAAATCTAAGATACAAGTGGTTTGACACAATCTATAGTCCAGGGCTCCTAGTGTCCAAAACGGCTCGGTGACTCGCAAGTTTAGTAGATGTGTTTGAGCAGGAGAACTACCCAACCATGCTTTGGTCTCGAAACTGACTTAGAGCTTCAGTCTAATATAAATTCAGGGTATGACAGTTTCCTACCATTACAGTGACTTTATGTGCTGAGATATCTCTAAATAAATCTCTAAATAAATCTTTTCACAGGATTATGCATTGTAAATCTTTAAAGACAACTACTCTGCAATTATCAGCTGAGAAATGTTCATTTTGAACTGACTAACAATTCTCTCATAAATTTTGGTACAAAAGGATGAGCCATGACCCATCCCCATGCAAAGACTGAACCTTTGAAGTGTGTTTTTTAAACCCAGACTAACATTGTAAGTGGACTTCAAAGATAAAAGAACATTTATTACAGAATATCGAATATTGTCCATTTAGAGTAAAGCACATGAAAATTTCATGGTTTTCTGCATTAATTTGATTGGAACTATCTAAGTCAAGGTTATTGACAAATGGACACTGGAATTTTTAATGTCTTTATTGAGAACAACCATAGACTCATATTCCTATTGGAAAATATATGTGAAACCTTGGATTTAATAACAGGCAGAAATCTAGCTCTGTCATATTGTTTGACCGTCTCATGTGTATAATAATAATAATAATAATAATAATAATAATAATAATAATAATAATAATAATAATAATAATAATAATGGTAATGATAATAATAATAATAACAACAACAACAACAAGAATTTAGAGAAAACTTTTCATACATCAGGATGCAGCTCAAGTTGCTTTACAATATACATAGTTAATATAATTTGTTATACAGATTTAAGGAAAACAGAAAAAAATACAAAGTGCAGGAATTACAAATAAGAAATAAAAGTGACAACATCTCATTTGAGATAGATAAAATAAATGATGAGAAAATGAAACAGGATAACATGAGACATGATGATGTATGTATAGTGGTTAGTGATGTGAAGCTATTATCTATTAATGGAACACTTTATTAAATAGAAAAGCTTTTGACTGTTTATTGTTGACGCCTGGTGGATATTAATCGGAATTGTATTCCAGAGTTTTGGGGCATAAAACCTAAAGGCAGCTTCTCTTGTCATTTTTGCTTCATTTTAGGGACATTAAAGCAGCGTTTACTGATCTTATGGCTCGATTTGGGGTGAATTCCACCAGACAGCCTATAATGTGTGCAGGCGCTAAACCATTTAGAGATTTATAAACCAGTAGGAGGATTTTAAAGTCTATTCTGAATGAGACAGGTAGCCAGTGTAAAGAAGCTAAAACAGGATTTATATATTCTCTTTTTGTTCGAGTCAGTACTGGCTGCAGCTTTCTGAACAAGCTATACCCTGTCAATGGTGTTGATGGTAAACCAGTGAATAGAGCATTACAGAAGTCATGAAAAAAGCATCCTGGTGTTTGAGAAAAGTTCGTACTTTCTTCAATTAATTCCAAAACATCTCTATTGAGTTAAGGTCTGGGCTGTGACTTGGCCGCTTCAAAAGGAGAATTTAGTTTTTCTGAAGCTATTCTGTTGTGGACTTGCTTCAGTGTTTTGGGTCATTGTCCTGTTGCATCACCCAACTTCTACAGAGTTTCTGCTGATGTACAGAAATTCTCAAATTATCCTGAAGAATTTTTTGATAAACTTGGGAATTCATCCCCTCAATGATTGCAAACTGGCCAGGTTCTGATGCAGCAAATCAGGCCCAAATCATGATGTTTTTTTCACCATACTTTATGGTTGAGATGATTATTTTATGCTGATATGCAGTGTCCTTTATATGAAAGATACAGTGTTGCATGTTCTTCCCAAACGTTCAATCTTAGTTTCATCAGTCAGCAAAACATTTTGCCAGTACTGATTTGGAGTGTCAACGTGCTCTTTTACAAATTTCAGGTGAGCAGCAATATTTTTTTAGTAAGCAGCAGCTTTTTCATGGTGTCCAACCAAATACATCCTGCTTGTTTTATGTACTCATGAACACAGGGGTTGGCCAGACTTTGGCTGTTCTTCTCGGTTGTTCCTTTACCTCATTGATGAGAATTTGTTGTGCTCTTGGGGTCATTTTGACTGGGTGCCCACGTCTTGGTAAAGTAGCTACAGTTTTAAAGTCTCTTCATTTGTAGGTCTGGTAGACTGGTCAATTTCTAAAGTGTTTCAGGCATTTTTCTTTATCGTAGATCCTCTGAAAGCTCTTTTTTGGGCAAGGCATGGCTCACATGAGCATATTCTTCACATGTGGAGCAAACTCAAACCATCTGAGTGGTTTTTATCAGTCAAAGTAGCTCTTGCCCACCCCTCCAAACTCATTTTTTAAAAAAGCCTCCAGGTATGCTAACACCTGACTCCAATTAGCTTTTTGACGTTAACTCAAAAGTTACACAGTATGAGTTGTTTATGGTTGTTCTCAATAAAGACATAAAAATATCAGATTTTTGTGTTATTATTTTAGGCACATTATGTATGTCAATATCATTGTCTTAGATTAGATCACATTTTATGACAAATTAACCATGAAATTCTAAAAGGTTCACATACTTCTTCTTGCCACTGTATATAATGTTAGGGGCCATTTATTACAACAGAAAAAACAATATCTCCACCAAAGGAATTGGCATAGGTTTATCAGAAATAAAATAGTTCCTTTTGATGTATCTGTTTAACATGTACCATTAAAGGACACTTACCACTTGGGGCAGCAGTGTGGCCTTGGACTGTGTCATTGGGTGTATAGGCCTGGACTCCTTGCATTGTAGCATCACCAGGACCACCTAAATCATCAGTTTACATCAAAGATTACACTTCTGTTATTCATTATATAGCATTTTGGATCCGTAATGGCTACTGAATAATTCATAGTAGTTACTGAATAATATTACATAAATTACTATAAAACCAAAGACAGCAATTTAACTCCTTAATGCTTAGTAAATAAACCCATCTTCACAACATTCAATCAATAAATAAAGTAATTAACAAATCAATCAATCAATCAATCATTCTTCAAATTTAAAAAGAAGTAACTAGGTTTTCAGTGTGTACAAGAAATCATTCTGCTCACAATAAGCTTAGAAATGTTCCTTTTCATTTAAAAAAAACATCTTCCTTTTGAACTGCGTGGACAAGGAATTTTGAAAAGCAGGCCTTTCACTCATGTATTAACAATAACAAAAAATTACATTTTTCTTTCACTTCCAAGTTCATATTCACCTTCCTCAGTCACACTCTGCAGGTTCATGCCCTTCAGAGCTGGAATTCTGCCCTCTGCACTGTATCGCATAGAATCTGTAACAGAGTTTCAGATGTAACAGATGTTTTTTTCAGTTTTTGAAAAGCTCATAACAGATTGATGGCAATATAAATTAATAAAATATAAAAACAATAACAACAACAATAAAAAATGTCTTTGTAATCTTTGTAAATGATGAAGGAAAAAAAATGTAACGTTTCATAAAAACACAATTAAATTATGAGGAGGCAGAACAAGTAAGAATAAACACTGCAAAAAATGCAACATTTAAAAATTATGCATTATTTAATTGCTGTTTATCATGCTGGATTGATGACAGACAATGCAGATGAACTAGTATTAAATGATATCTGAAAGGTAAATTACTAACCCTAACCCTAATCCTAACCCTAAACACTAACCCTAACCCTAAACACTAACCCTAACCCTAACCCTAACCCTAAACACTAACCCTAACCCTAAGCCGAACCCTAAAAACTAACCCTAACCCTAACCCTAAAATTAACCCTAACCCTAAAAACTAACCCTAACCCTAAAAACTAACCCTAACCCTAAACACTAACCCTAACCCTAAACACTAACCCTAACCCTAATCCTAACCCTAAACACTAACCCTAACCCTACCCTAAAAACTAACCCTAACCCTAACCCTAAAAACTAACCCTAACCCTAACCCGAACCCTAACCCTAAAAACTAACCCTAACCCTAAACACTAACCCGAACCCTAACCCTAACCCTAAAAACTAACCCTAACCCTAACCCTACTCCTAACCCTAACCCTAACCCGAACCCTAACCCTAAACACTAACCCTAACCCTAACATAATAGCTGAAAGCTTTATATAAACCAGTATTCCTGAGTATGTCTAGTAGTTTTAACATCTCTGTTCTGATATCAATTATTAGACATGTGCACATTAATATAGATATAATACAGATGCAGAACTGGATGTAGAAAGACTGATAATATAGAAAGTACATCACAAAGACTATAAACAGTATATAATACAGAAAATCAGTTTTGAAGTTTAAATACAGACTCACTGCGGAAGGTGGACAAGGGAAAATCAGAATCATGGATGCTGTCAGCTGGTTCATAATCAGTGTCACTGCTCTCAACACTACTCTGGGTCCACATCCGTGGTGGCATTATCTGGGCTGCAGGGGAATAATTGGTTCGATTTCAGAAAACATTGTCTTGTGAGGGAAATATTAAATATTAGTACGAACTGACCAGAGCTGCTTTCATTTCTGGTGACTTTAACCAGATGGGAAGAGTTTCTGTAGTTATTCTCTTGAGCCTCTGCAGTGCTCTGCAGGTTAGAGAACCTCTGCTGAATTGTAAGAGCTATGGGTAACAGAAAACACAAGGCCTTACTGCTGAAGCTGACCACTGCTTTAGGTGGAAATACATTGAAAAGGACAATGTTACAAATGTGTTTCTAATAAAAAGGAAATTCTTCTAAGAATGCAATTATAATAAGAAGAAATGCAATTTTCTTGCAAACATTGCTGCATAGTTACTTTTCATACCATAAATTGAACAAAAATTAAAACATTATTATGGCACTGTGCAAAAGTTTGGGCACTCTAAGCATTCCAAAGTCTCAGATTCTTTGTACAAGGTTTCAGATCTTAATCAGCTCATTAAATCTGATGCATGGGAACAGCTGTTATTTATAAATGTCAGCTGGTGACAATTTCAACATTACAAATTAGAAATTTACAAATACCTTGTGCACACACTTGTCAATACTCAACAACCATGAGCTCGTCTAAACAGCTGCGTAAGACTCTGAAGTTATTGATGCCAACAGTGCAGGAGAAGGTACAAGTAAATAGCAAAGCATTGTCAGGTTGCAGTTTCCAAAGTGAGAAATGTAATTAAGAGATGGCAGTTCAGGGGAACAGGGACAATGATCCTAAACCTTGAAATCCACCATGGACGACATCAACAGACGCAAACTGAAGGTTTTGGAATGACCATCACAGTTCCCTGATGTAAACATCTATAAAAATTTATGGGTAGATCTTAAAAGAGCTGTGAATGCAAGACGACCACAGAATATTACAGAACTAGAAGCATTTTGCAGGAAGAATGGGAGAAAATCCCAAGTATAAGTATTGAAAGACTTCTAGCTAGTCTTCTAGTGCCCACATTTTGCAGAGTACCTAATAATGTTTTTTACTATTATTATTTTACTATAAAATTACTATATTTTACTATAAAATATTGTGTATTTTTTCCATTTCCTAGAGAGACTGTGTTTACATTTTTCAATCAAAAAAATCCCCAAAATGTGTTATTTATCGAGGTGTGGCCAAACTTAAAAAATAAGACTTTATATATAATTCTATAATTATAATTGAATTTTATCATTATATTAAATGTGCTCTGTTTATTATTAACTGTTTTGCAAGTGATTTATACAAATACAATGTTTACTTTTTAGATATTTATGAATCTTGAATGTTAAAATACTCTCCAAGAAAGATGTTTTGACAAATGCAGACTATGATGAATGATTCCAAACCTTTTCTTTTCTTTGAGAGGCAGCACAGAACAATGTTAACGATGAGTGCAATCAAAAGAGCAGAGGCCAGTCCGATGCAGCCCAGCAGTTCTAGGGACCACACAATATTTGGTCCCGCTGTGGTCATCGGCACTTTAAAGAGAAACAGTGTACATGTAAAGAAATGCAAAAACATACTTTTCCATCAGATTTCAGGCATGCATGGTGGAATCTGCTTTCTCCTAGCAAAATCACATGGTCAGCTCAAAACACAGTGTAGTTTGCAAAGAGAAACAATGAAATATGTATTTGGAAATCAGCTACTAAAAGCTAAATGATGCTCTGTGGAAATAAGTCAGTCGAATTAATCAAGCTGAGGATCTACAAGTTAAATTTCTTTAGTGTCAATGGAAAATCCAAATGCACATATTTACTTTGTTATTCATGCTCTCGGTCACATTAAGAACAAGTCCTAGTTTCATTGTTTAAAAGACAGTAGTCCTGTTTCCTCCTCAGCTCCAGATACATTCATCTCATTTAGGCCAGGAGCCTTCATCAGTCACTCTCCTCACTGTATCGACTCTCTCACACTCCCTTGTGTTTTTGGAGTGGTTGTAAAATAATGATCAGTTATTTTTATTCAACTATTGTTCAAGTAAAATCGTGTATTTGTGTGTATTTGTAGTTATCTCATTTTGAGCTATGCAAATTAGTTATTTGACTGTTTCTTTCTATTAGCTTGTACTAAAGGTCTAGTCTCACCATACCTATGATATGTCTTGAAAAACAGCAAGAAGAAGAAGAATTACTTTCTAAAATCAAGAATTCATAAAATATGGAAACAGATATAAACTACTATAGGAAATACACCAGTGTGAAACATTCTGTTCATGAGATTTCCTGAAACTTACCGGTCGTTAACGCTGATGTAGTTGCCTTTGGACTGGTGGTTATGGGTAGTCCGTGGGATTCTACATGAAGCAGAGGTTTCAGCTAATTTTATTTAAAAATTATTAGTTAATGTATTAAGTTGAGAAAGATCCTTATGAACATGAATAATCAGCTAACAAATACAATTAATTTCACCATATTATAAAATGGGGGTATTTCAGACATTAATATGTTTATAAACATAAAGGCAAGACTTACTGCTACAGATCACTCCGGCAGCTTTTGAATCTTTGCACATGTGGGATGTGGTTGCATCATATTCTATACAATCCCACAGGTTTGTTTGATGTTGTTCACAATTATAATACCAGCGTGTTCCATTTTTATGGGTAAATGGCTTCTCAAAGCCGGTGTACTGTACTGGACTCCCACAATCCAACATGGCACAGGCCATGGAAGCCTCTTCTTTGCTCCAGGAGTCATCACACACTGTCCCCCAAGATCCGTTGCGATGGATCTCCACTCTGCCTGAGCAGTGGTCCAACCCTCTGCTCAGTCTCAGGGCTTTATACTCTTAAGCATGAAAGAGGTTGTTGGAGTCACATGAACAACTAGTTAAAGGGATATTTTGACAAAAATACTATTTGTGTAGCGTTCCCATTTCTCAAATGTAATCGTTGAGCTCAGATATGTTTAGTATCTAAAGTTTTCTTCATTAGTTTTGCACTGAAGCTATTATGCTAATATAGCCAACAAGTCAAGGCAGCTGATGCCCCACACATTAGCATTGTGCAAACTACATCTGAGCTATCACGCTTTCCTCAATTAACAATTCAGATAGAGTTTTTATCAGTCAAAGTAGCTCTAGTCCACACCTCCAAACTCATTTCTAACAAGCCTATAGGAATGCTAACATCTGACTCCTTTTTGTGAGATCATTAATGCAAAGATTCACATACTTTTTCCACTAGCAATATGGAGTTGTTTATGGTTGTTCTCAATAAAGACAGTTTTATTGTGTTGCTTTTTTAGGCACATTGTGTTTGTGAATACCATTGACTTAGATGAAGACCAGATCACAATTTATGGCAATTTAATACAGAAAACCATCCTTCCAAAATGTTCACATACTACTGTGTGTTCTGACAGCTTTCTCAGACAGGCTAGCCTATCTTGGGTGCCCATGACCCTTCTTGCTGATTTACCAGTGTCCTTCCTTGGATCAGTTTTGGTAGGTACTAACTACTGCAGACCTGGAACACTCGATGTTCTGGAGATGCTCAGCCTCAGTCATTTAGCCATCACAATAAGGTCCTTGTCAAAGTGACTAAGATCCTTATGCTTCCAGCAAATCAATTTCAAGAACATACTTGCATAACTTCATGCTTATAATACACCACGCCCCCTGATACTATGCCATCATAATTAAATAACTAAATTAGTCAATGTTATTCACTTCACCTGTCAGTGGTTTTAATGTTATGGCTGATCAGTGTATATGACATGCTATAATAACATCATGTAGTATCAGAAACCACAGATTATGAGATTTTTTAATAATGCAGTTTAGGAAACTGGCACAAAGTTTCCACTGTGCTGATTGGTGATGTATAAGCCTCCATTACTAGTTAGATGCATTAGCCTCATAGCCCTTGTGTGTAGTGTCAGACACTAAATATTTAATGGATTAAACTTGAGTAAATACATTTTTGTTCAATTTTCCTTTAAGTAATAGTTAAATTACATAATAGACAGACAAGACATACCTGAACACACCACCCCAGCATCCTCTTTATGTCCACAGTCATGGTGATCCATCGCTGCGGGGCATTCCCATAAACTCTTTTCTTTCCCTGTGCAGTTTACTTCATCCAGGTGAATAGGGCCTCTGCCCTGGCTGAATGGGTCACCCTGCCCAGTAACCGAGACTGCGTATCCACAGGACAGTGCAGCACAAACCACATCAGCATCTTCTGTGTCCCACTCGTCATCACACACTGTGCCCCACTGACCCGCTCCCCACAGCTCCACACGACCAGCACAACGATGGTTTCCACCACTCAGTTGAACCATGCGGTTACCTGGAATTACATATGCAATAGTCAACCAACTGAACCCTTGTTTGGAGCAAATTTTTGCTCGTCCCAACAAATACACTGTATCAGTGCCAACTTAGTCAGCTAATTGAGCTAAATCAGGACTGGAAGCCTTCAAATTCGCAGTGAAGCTTAGCATGTCAGTGCAATGGTTAAGAAACCACAGTGAGTGAATGTTTGGGGGAAACAAAATTCAATATGAAAAAATTATATCACCTTTAAAATGATATATATTACATTATATAAATATTTAAAATGTATACATTTTACTCATTTTATTTAAGTTCTGTATGATTAAGTTCCAAGGTGAAAATACATTAAAACAACTGCACCAGCTGATATTTCAGTAATTTAATGGCAAAAAATTCATTCATCCAAATACCAGTTATTATCATTTGCCAACCACACATTCCATTGCAGTGCTTAATGTACACTCCCCCATTTTATAAGAACACTTAATTATTAAATTTCCATGGGTTGCAAAAGTACAAACACTAAATGGGCAGGACCATGGTCCTCCAGTAACAGACAAAACAGTAGCACAGTATTAAATTTTTGTCTGCTGTGATAAATGATCATTAGATGATAAAAATAAATTAAACTAAAATCCAAACTGCGTTTCATAGCTTACCACAGATGACTTGTGAAAGCACTGAGCATTCACTACTGACCACCGTAGAGCAGTTCTGCAGATGGAAGTTGTGGTAGGTGCAGCCCGTTAGACAGGTACTGTTAGTAGGTACATTGTTGCTGTTCTGTGAAAACGCTTCTCCACATTTCAGACACTGACAGATCTCACTGGGCAATCTGAGCATGAGCTCTTTGTGCAGAACAACCCCCACTTCAGCCTTTGGAGACCTGAGATCCCAGACACAATAATCTTGTGCTGGTGTGATGTAGGGAGCAGCTGGCAAAAAAAGAAAAAATAATTTGATTTCATTTGAATTTATTTACTTATTTACAAATCATTGCAAATTGATTTTTTTAAGAGCCAAATGTTCATATAACCTAAACAATACAGTTTAATTCAAGCAATCTACCAGTTTACAAAATACATGCAAGTGAAGCATTGATGTCTTCTAGAACATTTCACAAGTTGTTCCTAAAATATTTCACTCAAATGTAGACTAAATACTCTTTGATTAAACATGAGCTTAATTATACAGATACACATAAAGACAAAACGAATAAAACTTTTGGTAAAATTCATATATACTACTTTGTCACTATACAGTGGAGTGTAAAATGTTTGCCCCCTTCCTGATTTACGTATTTTTCCATGTTTATCACACTTAAATGTTTCAGATCATCAAACTAATTTGAATATTAATCAAAGACAACACAAGTAATCATAAAATGTGTTTTTAAGTGAGAAAAAAAAACAATCAAAATCTACATGGCCCTATGTTTCATAGTGATTGCCCACAAAAAAACAATAACTTGACATCATCCTAGAAGAAAGTAATTGAGATCTATCAGTCTGGAAAAAGTTATAAAGCCATTTCTAAAGCAAACCACAGTCAGAGCCATTATCCACAAACGGCGAAAACATGGAACAGTGGTGAACCTTCCCAGGAGTTGCCGGCCAACCAAAATGACCAAATTAATTATTAATTAAGGTCAGTGTTCATGACTCCACCATAAGAAAGAGACTGGGCAAAAATGGTCTGCATGGCAGAGTGCCAAGACAAAAACCACTACTGAGCAAAAAGAACATTAAGGCTCATCTCCATTTTGCCAGAAAACATCATGATGATCCATAAGACTTAAGGAAAAATACTGATTGTCGACTGACGAGACAAAAGTTGAACTTTTTGGAAGGTGTGTGTCCCGTTATATCTGGCTTAGAAGTAACACTGCATTTCAGAAAAAGAACATCATACCAACAGTAAAACATGGTGGTGGTAGTGTGATGGTTCTGAGGCTGTTTTGCTGTTTCAGGACCTGTACACTTGCTGTGATAAATGAAACCATAAATTCTGCCGTCTACAAAAACTCCTGAAGGAGAATGTCCGGCCATCTGTTCATAATTTCAAACAAACTTGGGTTCTGCAGCAGGACAATGATCCAAAACACACCAGCAAGTTCACCTCTGATTGGCTGAGGAAAACAAAATGAAGACTTTGAAGTGTCCTAGTCAAAGTACTGAAATTCTGCAAAGATGAGTTTGATGAGTTATTAGGTTTTGGGAGCAATCACTTTGTCACACAGGGCCATGTAGGTTGTTTTTTTTTCTCCTTTAATAATAAAATCTATCACTTAAGAAATACAGTTTGTGTTTACTTGTGTTGTCATTGACTAATATTTAAATTGTTTTGATGATCTGAAACATTTAAGTGTGACAATCATCGGAAAAAAAAATAATCAGGAAGGGGGTGAACACATTTTCACACCACTGTAATTCCAAATTAAACTTCGATCCTAAAGCAGCTTGGGTCTAGACTGATAACGAGCATCAGTGAGGTAGACACAGTCCAGAGGATATTACATCATGAGGATAAAAGAGAACCAATAGAATAGAACCAAGACTCAAAAGGAAAAAAGGAAGAACCACTAAAAGGAAACAAAGGAATGAAATGGAAAAACTCCCTAAGACTGTTTATAAGAAGAATTAGAACAATTATACTTAGAAACAAACTTGAGGAACATGAGAAAGAGGCACTGTGAGGAATGAAAACTCAAGAGTAAAAATATTTCCACATGTTGCAGCTGCAAAAGAACCTGTTGACTGAGAACATCCTTATAAAGGAAATAAAATGGCTTCTACAAAAAGCGTCAAAACCTTCTTTTATGAAATATTCACTGGTAATTTTATACATACCGGTAGTCTGCATGACAAATCCCTCAATCAGAACAAAACATCTTCAAGAAAGCCACCCTCTCTTACCACAAATGACTTCAGATACAGCTCTGCACTCTTCCCCAGCAGTGTGGTTGCAGTTAATCAGTGTGTTGTTGTGGTAGATGCAGCCTGTAAGGCAGTTTGCATTGGGGGCTGCAGAACCCTCAATAAGTTTGTAGACATCTCCACAGCCCAGGGCCTGACACACTTGAGCAGCGAGGTTCAGAGACACATTGACAATCGCAAGCGAGCTCTGATTTCCTCCTTCAGAGGTCAGCGACCAGGAGCATGGCCTAGAGGCCTGGGTTATGTGCAGTGTAGCTGGTGGAAGACAAATGTTTAAGAGCCTGTATGTAGATCACTCATTTTTATACATACTCATAAATACAGAAGTTATACTTTAGTTCCACAAGAGTAAATGAATTAATGAAGAAAATTTAGTCTAATACAGTATAAGTACAGTACCAGTAACTAGGTTACTAATCTCATTTAAATCAACATCATGCCACCTCTATAGAGATCCCACAAAAAGTGCTTTTGATTTTTCTAAAATTATACCCGGCATTAAGACTGAATTATTTGCTGTCAGTGATATGATGATGAAGGGACCAGTTGGAACATGTGTGAATACAGAGACTTACAGTTCACTGCATTTGCTCACATTTTTAGCCAATGTACTAATGAAAAGATTGACATTTGATCTTATCTAGGAATGCAACATATATGTGTGTGTGTGTGTGTGTGTGTGTGTGTGTGTGTGTGTGTGTGTGTGTGTGTGTGTGTGTGTGTGTGTG
>JBBIGC010154244.1:0-17669 GCA_037576955.1 Lepidarchus adonis
TCTTGACATTTCTTTCAGAAAGTGAAATCCAAATATTATATTGATTCATTACACATTAAGTGAAATAATTTCTTGACGTTTCAAAGATTATTACAGATAAGAAAACCTTAAATTCACTGTCTCAAAATTTGAATATCACACAAGACGAATTTAAAAACGATATTTTAAACAGAAATGTCAGGCTTCTGAAAAGTATTTCAGTGGTTCTTCAATTTTTGGAAAATCTGCTAAGGGAAATAAGAGATTCACACACAGGATCTGGTGTATGAATACAGGCAACGCCTGCTTCCGGTTTAGTACCAGCTCTTAAAAGAACTCCGGAACCAGTGCGCCCTCTCAAGGACGGTTCACACACTGCACTCAATCTCCTGGTGTGGAATGGCGGTGGATGGTCAGGCTACCAAGTTATTTACAGCTATACCCATTACCCTAGTGGTAAGCTTGCAATGCAATCATAACCAAATTCCAATACTATAAGCAACAATTATCACGCCCCCAAGATGCCCCGTGGCAAGAGCCGCTGCAAACTCCACCAGAGCGCTATTACACTGCTTCTTCTATTACACAGCTTCTTCTATTGCAGGGGTGTCCAACTCCGGTCCTCGAGGGCCAGTTTCCAGCACAGTTTGTTTATTTCCCTGATCAAGCACACCTGGCAGAACTCACCTGTTAATTTCCAGGTTCAGGGAGTGTGTTTGAGGAAGGGAACTACCAAACTGTGCAGGACGTCGGCCCTCCAGGACCGACTTTGGACACCCCTGTTCTATTGCTTAGCGCGCAAGCTTGTGTACCACCCAGAGCTGCTCCTGGAGGTGGCCGAAGGTACTCCAACCCTGGTTTCTTCGGTATCTCAGGCTCTGAGGAAGGCCCAAACACAATGCTGATGGGTGTACTCAACTTTCGCCCAAACATCAATGCAGCGGGGGTGGCCTGTGTGGATTGCACCACGTTCTTGAAGGGCCACAAAATCAGGGGCAAATGTCAATCTTTTTGGTGCTGCACGGTCAGAATGGCGAGATCCAAAGAAATAGTAATCGCCTCCCCACACAAACCTTTCAGCGCTCAGCTGAGTCATGCAGACCTTTACGTGGAGGGAACATTTGTGGTGTGACATGTTACGCTTTAATAGATACTGGCTCAACTGTCTCCCTTTTTAATGCAGGTTGGTCGACGTCCGTGTAGTGAGTGCAAATATTGTGAGAGCAAAGAGAACGGGGCCAAATTGAAAGAGTGCTTTGTAGGTCCCAAGGGGGGGCCTGTAGGAGGTGCAGTCAACTGTGTGGGTTTAAAGTGGCCGATCTCCCCCCACCACGCTCTCTCTCGCTGGAACTCCAGGAAGGACTTTCAAGTTCTGAGCTGTCATGAGAGGCTCAACAATGCTTTGTCTCTCACCTGGGCCTTCCACCAAACTTGAGGCCCAAGAGACACACATTCATTTTCTTTCTTCAATCAAGACAAGGACCACATCTTTAGCAGCCAAACAAGCAAGCTCACCCATTCAGAAGTGCCCAGAGTCTGGAAAAAAATTCCTGGATGACTACGCCAGAAGAAATGTCCAAACACTGGACGGCCACGCGTCTGAATCTTCCCTTCAAGCTCTTACTGGAAGACAACTCAATTGTGTCCAAACACGTGAGACTGAACTTTTCCTGGGCATTAGCTTAGCTTAACAACATCAGACTTAATGTTGTATGGTTAAACTGCTTTTGTGTTCATGTTTGTTAGAAACTTAGAAAGTGATCAAGTTCATGAACCTGTGAAGAAATAAGATTTGCCTTTGCATGAAACTCTCCACCCTGTTTACTAAAAGTCTAATTTTTAAGGCATTGTGGGTTTAATCTCAGTACTGAACTCTGTCTTAGCAGCTTGTAACAGCCTGCTTAAAAGATGATTTTAAATCCACTCACTTAACCTGGTAAGTTCAAGGTTTGTTTGAGTAGGGAAGTCAGTAAACTACACTATATTGCCAAAAATATTCACTCATCTGCCTTTACACGCATATGAACTTGGTTGAGGAAACCCATTCTTAATCCATAAAGTTTAATATAATGTCTGCCTACCCGTTGCAGCTATAACAGCTTAAACCTTTTGGAAAGCTTGCCCAGAAAAGTTGAAGTGTTTATGGGAATTTTTGACCATTCTTCCAGAAGCACATTTATGTTGTTGGATGAGAGCCTGGTTTGCAGTCTCTACTCTAATTCATCCCAAAGGTGTTCTATTGGGTTGAGGTGAGGACTTTGTGCAGACCAGTCAAGTTCCACCAAACTTTCTCATCTATGTCTTTACATACTTTACAAGTGCTGGTTATAAAATTTTAATATTGTAAAAAAAGTTCAATATTTCTTGACAATTCTTTCAGAAAGTGAAATCCATATAATTATATAGGTTCATTACACAGAGCAAAATATATTGAGCCTTTATTTATTGGAATTTTGATCTATACAAGAATATGAGCGTCACAAGGAGTGGACTGAGACTGGGGTGCATCCAGAGACACAGTCAGTATAAAAAAGGATAAAAATAACTGGACTGTTGCTTAGTGGTCCAAAGTCCTTGGAAATCAAGGTCCCAGAGTGTGGAGAAGCACAGAATCCATGTTGCTTGAAGTCCAGTGTGAAGTTTCCAGTCAGTCATGATTTGGGGGCCATGTCATCTGCTTGTGTTGGTCACTGTTTTCTGAAGTCCAGTCAACGCAGCATCTACCCAGAAATCTTAGAGCACTTTATGCTTCCTTCTGATAACAAGCTTTGTGGAGATGCTGATTTTATTCTCCAGCAGCACACTGCTAAAGGTATCAAAAGCTAGTTCAACGACCCATGTGTTACTGTGCTTGATTGGCCAGCGAACTCACCTGACCTGAATCCCATAGAGAATCTATGAAGTATTGTCAAGAGGAAGATGAGACACCAGACCCAACAATGCAGATGACCTGAAGACTGCTATCAAAGCAACCTGGTGTAGGTTCTGGCCTCTGTCTGCCTACGAGCATTGGTTTAAATATTAAAATCAGTCTCATAAATGTATCAGTCTCATTAAATTTCTCAGATCAGAAATACTGTGATCTTTAATTTCTAACTAAAAAGACAGTATCTCCTGATTGGAGTTCTGAAGGTTGTTAACACAAGTGTGAGTTTTGAAACATTTCCGGCTACGACTAGCAGCCACAATGACGACACTTGTTGAAATAAAAAGAATTTATTTACACAAATGAATTTATATATACGTTGGCTGAGGAGTGTTTGGGTGTGTGTGTGTGTGTGTGTGAGGAATGTAACCCCTCTTTTTCAAGGGTCATTTACAACCCTTTGTCAAGGCAGGAGGTGTGCGTGTGGGGGGAGGAGTGTTCACTTCTGTTACTCAGAGGAATTCTTTTTGTTCCAATTTTGTTAAGAAATGGAATAATGCAGGCTGTTACAAGCTGATAAGACAGAGTTAAGTACTGAGACTAAACTCGGCCTTAAGTAGCTAGTGCCTTAAAAATCCTTTGGGGAGTGTTTGCTAAAATGTTAGTAAAAGACAGTTTCATGCAAAGACAAGATCTTATTTCTTCATGTTCATAAACTTGATCACTTTCTAAGTTTCAACAAAACATGAACACAACAGTTTAACTTACAACATTAAGCTCTGATGTTGCTAAGCTAAGGCCCAGATTAAAGTTCAAATCTCATGTGTGTAGATATTTGGTGAAATATCTACAGACTCTTGGTCCAGTTGGAGCTTGGAGGGAAGGTTCAGACGCTTGGCCATCCAGTTTCTGGGAATAGTGCCGTGTCGAGTTCCTTGCAGGCAGAGAAGTGTCCGGCCGCTTCCGAGTACCTGTTTCTAAATGGGCGAGCTTGCTTGCTGATAGTTAGTTGCTGATGTGATCCTGGTCTTGTTGGGAGAGCTGTCATTCTGACTATAGCACCACCTACAGGCCCCCCATTGTACCTACACTGGGCTTCCATTACACCTCAACAGGGCCACAGGCTAATGGCCTCCATGCCACGGCACAATGATGCAGTAATTCATTCAAAAGGAGGAACAACCAAGTATTGAGTGCATAGGAATGAACATTTGTTTACAATTTTCTTGTTGGTTTTATGTGATATTCTAACTTTTTTTTAGGGTTTTCTTATCTGTAAGCCATAATCTTTAAAATTTCAAGAAATAAAGGCCTAACATATTTCAGTCTGTGTAATGAAATCAATATTATATATGGATTTCACTTTCTGAAAGGAATGTCAAATATTGAACTTTTTCATCATATTTTATTTTTATGACCACCACCTGTTCTTTGTGCACTGGTGCGCAGTCATGTTTCCCCAAAGTTGGGAGCATGGACATGTCAAATCTCTTGTTATGCTGAAGCATTCAGAGTTCCTTTCCCTGGAACTAAGGGGCCAAGCTCAGCTCCTGAATAACCCACATCATATTCTTCCCTCCACCAAACTTGACACAATGAAGTCAGACAAGCACCATTCTCCTGTCAACTGCCAAACCTAGGCTCATTCATTAGATTGACAGATGGAGAAGCTTGATTCGTCATGCCGGAGAACTTGTCTCCACTGCTCTAGAGTCCACTTTATGCGACTGCATGCATTGTACTTGATGTATGGCATGGATGCAGCTGCTCGGCCATGGAAACACATTCCACAAAGCTCTCTATGCATTGCTCGTAAGCTCATCTGAAAGCCACATGAAGTTTGTAGGTCAGTAGTGATTGACTACAGAAAGCTAGCGACCTCTACGCATTGAAAATTGACTGTGGAATATTTAGAACCAAGAATTTCATGACTTTACTTGTTGGACATGTGGCATCCTATCACTGAGCCCCTGAGAGTGGCCCATTCTTTCACAAATATCTGTAGAAGCAGTCTGCATGCCTAGGTGCTTGAAGTTATATACCTGTGGCCATGGAAGTAATTGGAATGCCTGAATTGAATTATTTCAACTGGATTTGCACATACGTTTTTGGGAAAGCGGGCAGGTGCAGTCAAGATACCTAGGATCAGTTCATGGGGCAATGCTACAGCTGAGGGCTTAATGAAGCATGCGAAAGTAAGTAAATGTTTTATTTTGCCATTTTTATTATTTATTATGTGCACTTTTTCCTTTTATATTTTTCTATTCAGGATAATATTTTTGAGTGCATACCTGTTACTTTTGTTATGTTCATGGTGCACCTGTTCTGTGTGCAGTAGCTGGCTTGGTATGTGTAGTGGTTCTGCTCATTATAACCGTGATAGATTGTTAATATTTTGTAATGGTGTATTGTAATGATTTATCAAAAATATTTATTTCTCTTTCACTTGTTTTGTCTTTGGGGATGTCATTCTCCAACAATTTAATGCCTTCCTGTCTGTTGAATGCATAAGTGAGGAGTTTGTCTCTTTCCCACCAATGCAAAAGATTGAAATGATTTTGTCTCATGGACAAAATGAGACAAACATGCAAGAGGGCACTTTAGTAGCACAGAGACTGGTATGTGACTGTCACCTGACATGGGGGTGTTACCAAAGTTCCCCTGACAAATAACTCTTGAGTTCAGTGGCGTCAGCCAGAACCAGGTACCGTCTGTACCCTGAGACAGAAAGAAAAAATAAAGAGAATCACTTGCACAGGGCCTAAAGTGAAAGGCAGCAGAGGATTGCTTAGAGATGCAGACTGCAGGCTGAAGGCAAGGCTGGCAGTAAGATGGCTCAGCTAATAACTAAGTCAAATGCTTAGGAGGGCCAGCAAAGAGAAATCAGCTGAGCTCATGAACATTGAGAAGGATATTCTGACCAAGGGAGAAGAGCTGAGATTAATGTAGCACACACAGACACACCTAACCTGTTTTCAGCACTGTTGTAATGAATTTGCGATTCTACAATTCTGCATTTTCTTTTGTATGTGTTTTTGAAGCTGTGATCTAGGTCTTAAATTTAATTCATATTAGTCTTAAAAAGGTCTTAAGTTTTGAATTATACATTATAAAACCTGACAAAAAATCACCATAATCTAATGCTGTACAATATTTCTTGTTTTTCCTTCACTGTTAAAATTTTACATATTCTTTTTATCTTTTTGTGCACTACTTGTGTAGATATAAATTTTTTTATTTACATATTTTATTTTATCTTACCTGTAACTTTCTAAAAGTAAATTCTAAGTTCTTTTTCTAAGTACTCTGTTTGCTCCTCTTCCTGCCGTAACATTGTGAAATTTCCCACTTGTGGGACAATAAAGGATTATCTTATCTTAATACAGGATAAAATAATGCTGCTAAAAGCTGCTTTTTTTGCATTATAAGAAACAACTTGTTTTGAAAATTTAAACCCAATTTTAGCCTTAGCCTTTTTACAAGGTTCTCCACATGTGGCTTGAAGGTGAGGGGATCCTCAAGCAAAATGTCCAGGTATATGTATGAACAACCTCAATTACATTTCCTTCAAAAGTTGACACTGATTGGATCACTTGTGGCAACTTTCTTGAATTGGTAAATAACGTGAACTTTGTCTTGTCTACATTGAGAACAAGTTTCAAATTAAGTAAGGAATGTTGGACAGCAATAAAGGTTTTCTGAAGTGATTCAATAGCCTGAACAAGACCTGTTCCTCAGCAATAAATAACTATCAGCATAAAAATGCAGAGTTAACTTTATATAAAATTGAGTATTATTACTCCGTCAACTCTCGTCTTTTATATATAGTTGAATAACTGCAAAAAGTAAAGATGGCTGCACAGATCACTTCAATATTCATCAAGTTTTTGTGCAATTCTTCCATTAGGAGTTTTGCACAAGCAATATGCACCATCTACATGGTTCCTTATATGGGAACTATGGTTATTGGTGTAGTATCTTTATTTGTATGGTTTTATAGTCTAATCTCCAGTTTTGTAGAGTTTTGGCACGTGTATAGTTATAGTATGTGTATAGACCCCAACCTCTCTCTCTCTCAAGCTCTCTCTCACAAGACCACACTCTCTCTGCAACCAGCTCTCTGTGCTGGACTCTGGCCTCTAACCATGTGGGCAGAAGATCCTTTCTCTCCTGCAGGCCTGGGGGAGACACTGAGGCCCAAGAGAGAGACAATCTGACCCACCAACATCAACTTCCTTTCTTCAACAAGACGAGAATCACATCACCAGCCAACCATCAACAACCAAGCTCACCCATTATTAACTCATGGAGGTCTGGATTTGGAGTCGCACTCCAAATTCGCTATACCTAGATCGTCTGTGGGCATCAATTGATCCAGCCCCTACTTTCACACAAAACACCTCCTTATTTAACCACTGCTGCAGTTTCCTTTCATATATTTCACCATTTAACCTTTGTTCACAGTACTCGTGATGAAAACTTGTGCATTGCTCGTGAAAAAATCTTGCAACACAAGCATGCGCAAGCTTTTTTTCACGAGATTTTTTTGAGAAGCATGCGCGTGCTCATGAAGAAAGCGCGCAAGGGCGCAATTAGTCTTACAGAGCAGTGTCCCGTCTTACAGAGTGCAGACAGAGCAGTGTCCTCACTGCTGCTTTAGTCACTTTATATTGAACACAAACAGCAAAGACACAGTTACAGTGTTGTTATTTTACATATGTTTCAGATATTTCTATTGATTATTATACAGGACTTTGCATTGTATTCAAAAGTAAGTGTTTTGATTTTTTTATATTGTCATTCTACATATTGTTTTAACAGACATAATGCATATAATGTATGTAGCAAGGCTTCTATGCAGGACCTTGCTTATGTGCTTGTAATTATCATATCAAGCTCATAATTACATGAACTATCTGATACATAAACTGTTGTTATTGTAGACATGAACAGATCAGTAGTGTGTGTGACCTCCACATGCCTGTATGACCTCCCTTCAATGCCTGGGCATGCTCCTGGTAAGGTGGGGGTTGGTCTCCTAAGGGATCTCCTCCCAGACCTGGACTAAAGCATCTGTCAACTCCTGGATAGTCTGTGGTGCAATGTGGCGTTGGTGGATGGAGCGAGACATGATGTCCCAGATAAGTTTAATTGGAGGGCAGTCCATAGCATCAATGCCTTCATCTTGCAGGAAGTGCTGACACACTCTAGACACATGAGAACCCAGGGCCAACCGCACCAGCATATGGTCTCACAAGGGTCTGAGTATCTCATCTATGTACCTAATGGCTGTCAGGCTAACTCTGCCGAGCGCTGTGTCTACCCCTAAAGAAATGCCACCCCATACAAATACTGACCCACTGCCAAACCGGTCATGCTGGAGGATGTTGCAGGCAGCAGAATGTTCTCCACTGTGTCTCCAGACACTGTCATGTCTGTCACGTGCTCAGTGTGAGCCTGCTTTCATCTGTGACGAACACAAGGCACCAGTGGTAAATTTGCCAATCTTGGTGTTCTCTGGTAAATGCTAAATGTCCTGCATGGTGTTGGGCTGTCCACCACCTTTGGACGTCAGGCACTCAAACCACCTTTGATAGTCTGTTTCTGACTGTTTGAGCAGACACATGCACATTTGTGGCCCACTGGAAGTCATTTTGCAGGGCTCTGGCAGTACTCCTCTTGTTCCTCCTTCTACAAAGGCGGAGGTAGCGGTAATCCACCTCTCCTGATGTACTGGCCTGTCTCCCGGTAGTGCCTCCATGCTCTGGACACTACACTGACAGACACAGCAAACCATCTTGCCACAGCTTGCAATGATGTGCCATCCTGGATGAGCTGCACTACCTGAGCCATTTGTGTGGGTTGTAGACTCCGTCTCATGCTACCACTAGAGTCAAAGCACCGCCAGCATTCAGAAGTGACCAAAACATCAGCCAGAAAGAATAGGAACTGAGAAGTGGTCTCCTTTATTAAGGATGTCTTGCTGATTGCCTATAATTTCCACATGTTTTCTATTCCATTTGATCAACAGCATGTGAAATTGATCGTTAATCAGTATTTATTCCTAAGTGGACAGTTTTATTTCACAGAAGTGTGATTGACTTGGAGTTACATTGTGTTGTGTAAGTGTTCCCTTTATTTTTTTGAGCAGTGTATATTATGGAATCTTTGTCTTCTGGCTTGATCTCTGTTTTTGATAGCTAACTTGTTCCTTTCAAAAGAAGGTGGGTTTCATTCTGTTAGTGATAACCAGTATTTGAATGTCATAATTGCTAAGGGAGAATGTTTGAGAATGGGCAGAGGCCAATTGAGGTAATGGATTTTACTTTTTTTGCTTCTTGTTTTTTTATTTTTGCTGCCCTAGTATGTCGCTGGAGAGAATTTTTTGTCAAATCTGCACTGTGTTTCCATTTTTCTTGGCTGCTTCAGTGGCTCATTGAACTAAGTGGCAGAGTACTGTTTTGCAGCTGGGGTTTGAGTCTTGAGCAGTGTGGATTTTGCAGCTCATTACACATTGTCCGAGCCATGGTACACATCCACATGTGTGTCACATGTTATCAGGGTTTGCTGGATCTTTGTTCTTTAAATAATACAGGGTCTCCCAACTAATTGACATTCCATTTAATGGAAACACAAAATTCTGAAATCTTTTAAATTACACTACTCACAATAAGTTAGGGATATTGTTATTTACATGAGTGCTTTTCCTATTTGCTCTGAATTTTAATGAAATAAAAGTACCCTTTGATAGTACTAATAATGTATGAGAATAAACAAAATTTTTGTTAGTTTAATATTTATTACCCACAAAATTTAGACAATAACAGGGTTAGCCCCAAATAACAATGTCAGTAGCGGGTGTTTCCAACATTTGCTGCAATGACAGTTTGACAGCGACGTCTCATGCTCCTCACTAGCCTCATGATGATGTTCTGAGGCTGCGTTCCACTCTTCCACAAGTGCTACACGCAGTTCTGCCAGGTCCTGGGGGTGGGGTATGATCATGCAGTCTCTGCTTCAACTGGTCCCAGACCTGCTCTATGGGGTTCAGGTGAGGGGACATTGATGCCAAACCATATGAGTCTCTCAACCTTCCTGAGTGGAGCTGTGACAATTCTGCCACAATGTGGTGGAGCATTCTCATCCACGAAAAAAAGGTTAGGAGTGTGCTGGTGAAATTGGGGGATGATGATGGGTTCTATGATGTCTCTGAGGTAAAAACGTGCAGTGACTGAGCCATGTACAATAACCAAATCTGTTTTGTGCTGACTGGTGATGCCTGCCCTGCTCATCTCGTAAATGGGTCTGCAGCTGTGCGGCAGTTGCATAACGATGCCTGAGTGCATAGGTCCTTAGGTGCTGGTCATCGTTGAGGTCTTTCACTCATGGGGCTCCATGCTTGGGTCTGTCATGAACACCGCCATTAGTTCTATGTCTGGATGCAAGTCTGCTGATGACACTTTGAGACGCACCAAGTTCACGAGCAACATCTGACTCCTGCCACCAACCCGAAGGCGCCATGGCCAGGTGACGCTGCTCATCTGTTAAGTGATGTCGTGTTCATGGCTGTTTGAATTATGAACTTGGTATGACTTACTGACAATACCAGCTTTTTATACCCACAGAATGTTGAAATCGATGCCACAAAGAGAAAGGTTGACTTTTGGTATTGGCCCCAATATAAGACACACCTGTATACAATGAGACCATTACATGGAAAACACAAAATGAGGTGTCCATCACCCCAATACAATTGCCTCCCTATCCCAAAAATGTCTGAAGTGAAACAAACACCGTATGTATGACATTCACTAAATCTCTCACAATATCCCTAACTTATTGTGAGTAGTGTATATGATACACTACTCCTTCAAGTGTGGAGTCCTTCAAGTTCCTTGGTACCATCATTTCCCAGGACCTGAATTGGGAGACCTCATCCATCCTCAAAAGGACCCAGCAGAGGATGTACTTCCTGAGGCAACTGGGGAAGTACAGTCTTCCACAGGAGCTGCTGATCCAGTTTTACACCACAGTCATTGAGTCTGTCCTGTGCTCCTCCATCACAGTCTGGTATGGAGCAGTTACTAAACAGGACAGGAACGGACTGCAGCGGACTGTGCGATCAGCAGAAAGGATCATCGGTGCCCTCCTGCCCTCCATCCAGGACCTGTACTTCTCAAGATCCAGGCGATACCTCTAGGCGATACAGAAGCCTGCAGACCAGGACCACCCCTCACAGGAACAGTTTCTTTGCCCTTGCCATCTCCTTCCTAAACAGCTGAACTGTCACATAATACACACAGCATTACATTTGCACCTTATGTACAATCTCTGTATATTAGAGTTTAGTTTATATCTGTATTTTATTGTATTGTATGGACGAGTGTCCATTTATTCACGTATATACACATGTTTATTCATACATATATTTATAATTATGAATAGAATATGCATATTATTTTATATGTACAAAATAGTTATATAAACTTATATATATTGTTAACACTTATATTTATAAATATAAATCCATATCGCATATTCACAGATTTTATATAGTTTATATTGTTTTGTATTGTATATTATTTTTCTTAGTATTCTTTTCATTGTATATTTACATATTGTTGTTTTTTTACTGCTGTGCTTGAGAGACACTATCGACTGGAATCAAATTTCTTGTATGTGTTTACTCACATACTTGGCCAATAAACACGATTCTGATAATCTTAAGAATTCACTTACTTTTGCCACACATGTTACTTTTATTGTTTTAATTTTTTTGTTTTAATTAATTTTAATTAATGTTTTTTTTTTTTTTTACAATAAATACATGAATACATTTTATTTCAGCTATAAAATTCCATAATCTGCATGGGCTACAACAGCATGGCTTTGTGGACACAAGTAATGTGCTTCTCTGCCAGTCTAAATCAATCACTTTTTTTATCAATTAATAAAAATACATGGTGCATCATAAAGAGTGAAGCAGATTAAATAATTCCTGTTTCCTAGTCTGCAGAGAAGTTGTGCCTGAAGGCTTCAAGTAGGTTCCCTTGGTTTCATCTACCCCACTAACTGTATTGCCAGCAACTGCTAGATGAGCTAATTGACTGCAGCTGACACTGTGACTGATCCACTGGTTTCATTGGCCAGCCAGTTCACAGAGATTCTTCAAATACAGCAGCAGGTGCCTGGTCTGGGCACATTATTGCAAGAGAAGATTTGAGGGTGTCTGGGCTGCCATTTGCGGTGGTTTTGTGTCAGTTACTGTGAGCCACAATGTGGAGAAATGAACTGTTCCTCTTAATTATAGCTACAGGTCTTCTAGTATCTTTAGTTCTTTGCCTGGACTCAGATCCAAATGTAGCTTCTTACTCCAGATTATCCCCTGGAACAGGTCAGCCTGGGCGACTGGTGGTTGGGAAAGGTTTGAGGTTGGTCTCAAGTGAAACGGAAGAAAATGGACAACTAGCTGATGGACTTGATGAAGGATACCAGTCTGATCAAGCTTCTTTAGCAGGTAGCTGTGTATGTAGCAACTGATATTACAGGATCTTCCAACTAAGACTTTATTGTCTTGGTTTAACTACCTAATGGAGTCCAATGCACTTACTGTACCTCAAATTAAGTTTAGTTTGGCTTTAGTTTTGGAAGATTAATTTGACAAACTAAAACATGGTGTCTTGCTTAGCTATTGTCTGAACTTGGAGCTATGTCTCCTGTAAAGTGTACAAGTGTCTTTTAAGTGGCTTCCTCTAGACATTAGCTTGATCTCACAGAACATAATTGCTTTAAAGAAAGGATGCTGTTAAGGGTTCATCATTTATGGAGCTTTCCTTCTCCAACCCCCAAACATTCTGTACATTAATGTAGTTTTGCAAATTTGCACTGAACTTGACCTCTCCAAACGGCTATCTTCAGGTTCCTGTGCCAACGAAAGCAGTTTTTTTTTTTTTTTACCATCAAGATTCATAAACCCTAATTGGACCCTTTGTGCTGGTTGTCAATGTTTGTGTTTGGGTGTGGCAGAGCTGAAACTGTGGCAGTTGAATCCGTCTGTGCATTGTGGTGGTGATACTATGGCCCTGCATGTTCAAGGCGCTCGAATGCCCAACTTGATGGTTGATGGAGGTGAGCTTACTAGGTTAATATGGCTAAATGTTCTCCACTGTAAACCAGTCTGTTCTACTTCAGGAATGTCTAGTGTTAATAGTCCCTTGCTGTGCCCTCTTGTTTATCCAACAGGTGAAGATGGCCTAGTACCTGTGTCAAAGATGCCGTCTGACTGTGGCTTCTCAGTCATGAGGGCTCGCAGGGATATCTACTTTATTGTCAATTTTCAAAGCTGCCATGTTGCGCAACAGGTATGTTCATTAAATTTGTAAAAACATTAGGGTTTTAACTGGAGCTTTACCATAATGATGCTGGAAAGGACCACTGCTGGAAGTGGTCAAAAGGCATATCCTTATTGGCTAAATGGCCAGTTTTTACCGCCCTGTTCCTGGAGGGCTCCTGCTCTACATGGGTCACTTTTTTTGCAGATACACCCACTTGAGCCCAGGATAGACTTGTTAATTAGCTGTTCGTCCTGGTCAGGTGTAGCAGTAAAGACAAATGTGCTTAGCAGGTGGTTCTCCAAGATCAAGTTTAGGATGCATGGAGTACAAAGGGTCCCTTGTTTAATTCTCTTCTCTTGCAGGGGGACAACTATGTGCTGCCATTGCGCCTGTTGGGGTTGCCTCTGCTGATGTGCTGTCCAGTGGTGCCTTCCACAGGTGCCCAAAATGCTGCAGACAGTCCTGCTACAAATATGTCAACCACAGCTTCAACCACTACCTTGTCAACCACAGCTTCAACCACAGCCCCAACCACTACCTTCTCAACCACAGCCCCAACCACTACCTTCTCAACCACAGCCCCAACCACTACCTCTATGACAACTAGCATAGCTCCTCTCCCAGCCTTTGACCCCTCTTTACTGGGATATCCTTTTCCACCAATGTATTATCCATATGGCCCCTTGCCTTACTATCAAAACTACCCAAATTATGTCTATCCATTTGGCCCCCTGGATTATAATAAGCCTCCAGCTTATGGCTTTCCAGCTGCCACTACAGCTGCCACTACAGCTGCCACTACAGCTGCCACTACAGCTGCCACTACAGCGCAAATGCCTTTGCCTCAATTTTATCCATTTGGTTTTATGCCTGATCCACAGAGTCCTTTTCCATATGGGTATCCTTGGGCTCGCCCCACAGTTACCCCAGAAGCCACTGTGGCCTATGACCAGCCTATGTATCCCCCAGGTTATCCATTTGCTTATATGCCATACCATCACCACAGGAACCATCACCACAGACATGGGTATCCTCATTAGGGTTGTGCCCCATGGTCACTGCAACCAAGACAACTACCTCAAGAGACACTATTGCCCCTAACCCTCAACAGCCTGTATACTACAGTATAAAATCTATACAGGCTCATCTAGTATCTCACCCTTACTCCTTGCAGTAACTACTTAATTACCTACAGCTTTACCTTTTATAGTACACATCCTTGACTAGTGCTAGTTACTTGGATATTTAGCTACTAAAACCTTGTCTAGCCAACTTGTGTATCCCTTTTGAATAGCTGTCACTGCTTCCCAATGCTGCAAAATGTCTAAGCAGTGTTATAATGCAAGTTCCATCTGCGGTCTACATGGTGATCTGACTTATCTGGAAGTCTGTTGCTTGTTGACCATTTGTACAATAAAATGACTAACCACATGCTGGGCTCTTGTTATTTTTCAAGGGGGGGGCTTGTGTTGGATGGCAAGTTTGGGGCATTTTCTGGCTGCTCCTCCATAGTTGGTACAAGGTGTGCTCCCTTCACTGTGGGGTGTGCCTGTTATTAGCCATTGTAATAGTTGTCCCTAGCCTGGTCTCATTTATTCCTCTTGGCTGCTATACAGTGGAGCAAAAAAGTCCTTAGTCAGTGACCAATTGTGCAAGTTCTCATACTTAAGATGAGGCCTGTAATTTACCATTGCTTTACCACAACTATGAGAAATGAAAATCTGTCTTTTTAAAGAATTTATTTGCAAGTTATGGCAGAAAATAAGTATTTGGTCAATAACCGAAGGTCGTCAATACTTTGTTACAAACCCTTGGTTGGCAACGAGGTCAAACATTTTCTGTAAGTCACAAGGTTTTCACATGCGATTGCTGGTATTTTGACCCATTCCTCCATGCAGCTCTCATCTAGAGCAATAATGTTTTGGGGCTGTCGCTGGGCAACACTGACTTTAAACTCCCTCTAGTTTTTCTGGAGGGATGAGACTGGCTAGGCCACTCCAGGTCCTTAAAATGCTCCTTACAATGCCACACCTTTTATTACCCGGGTGGTGTGTTTGCAGATCATTATGCTGAAAGGCCCAGCGACGTTTCATCTTCAATGCCCTTGCTGATGGAAGGCTTTCACTCGCCCACAATACATGGCCCCAATTATTCTTTCATTTACAAGGATCAGTCGCCCTGGTCCCTTTGCAGAAAAAAGGCCCCAAAGCATGTTTCCACCCCCATGCTTCACAGTAGGTATGTTGTTCTTTAGATGCAACTCTGCATTCTTTCTCCACCAAACATGACTATTTTAGTTTTTTAGTTGGATCATCCTAATGTTCTCGAGCAAACTTCAGATGGGCCTGGACATGTACTGGCTTTAGCAGTGGACAGGTCTGGCACTGCAAGATTTGAGTCCCTGGCAGCGTAGTGTGTTACTGATGGTAGCTTTTGTTACTTTGGTCCCAGCTCTCTGTAGGTCTTTCATTAGGTACCCTCGTGTGGTTCTGGGATTTTTGCTCACCGTTTTTGTGATCATTTGACCCCAAGGGGTGAGATCTTGCCTGGAGCCCGAGATCAGTGGTCTTGTATGATGTGCTTAAAAAGCGCCTCAACCAATAGTTGCGTGCTCAGGACCTTCCACTTGCTTATAGTAAACAGCCAGTGATCTGAGCTGCCTCATTTCTGTGTGTTTCTTCTGTCTTATATCTTTCCTTGTTTTCAGTATTAGACCCTTTGTCTCCTCATTAACTGCCAGCAACTGCTAAGTTAGCTAATTCACTGCAGCTGACACTGTGACCGATCCACTGGTTTCATTGGCCAGCCAGTTCACAGAGACTCTTCAAATACAGCAGCAGGCGGCTGGAGAAATGAAATGTGCCTCTTAATTATATCTAATCTACAGGTCTTCATGTATCTAAAGTGCTTTGCCTGGGATCAGATCCAAATATAGCTTCTTACTCCAGAGTATCCACTGGACTATATCAGACTGGGCGACTGGTGGTTGGGAAAGGTTTGAAGCTGGTCTCAAGTGAAACTGAAGAAAATAGACAACTAGCTGATGGACTTGTGGGATTCTGGTATATATTCTATACTTATTTCCTAAATAATATGATCAGTACAGACTTTCTGTGATTTTAAGTTAAGATTCTAAATTCACTGTTCTGTCTGTTCACTGGCCTGTCTTCAAAAACATGTAGATAACGTGTGCTCCTTGGCACACACACACACACACGTAGACTTTCAGTTGAGTTCCGAGTGTAGTCAGGAGGAGGAAGCAGCTGCATTTACTATTTTCTTTCTTTTTTCTATATTCTTTTATTTATTTTCTGCATTTCTATAATAAATCTCTAAAAGACATTTTTCATGCTTCATCAAGTGACTTCAAAGAACCTATAGATTTTGTGGAAATCTATCAATTGGCTTCACGGAACAGGATTGGAATTGAAAGAACTTGGAAGTGATTTCATATCTGCCAACAAAAGACAGCCAAGACTTGAGGTCTTGGCTGGAGACTGGAAAATTCTTCTAAACTTCAATACCCAATTAAGTCATTTTGATGAAGATAAGTAATTTGTAACAGAGATTGTGGAATTCCTGAAATATTTGTGAGCTCAGAAGACTAAGACTAGTCGATTTGTGTGAGGTACTTAATGGTGAAATCAAGTATTGCCCCGTTTTTCGTGGCAGTCGAGAATGTAGTTGCTCGTGAGCAGACGAGCTTTTTGGAAGACAAACTCGACGATGGAGACTGTTTTGGGGCTGGCTCACCCAGAGATTACGGTGCGAGAGATGGAAAAAAATCTCAATAAGTACTTGGAGTCAACATGGAGTTTGGATTCTGTTGCAAAAGAGATTTGTGCCAATTATGATCTTAAGGCAGGGTCTGATGGGATCTGGCCATTAGATGGTATTAAACAAGCTTGGGCCAAAACACAACGTTTGAAGAATGGAAAACGTCGGCAGAAGTGGGCGATAGCTGTGATGAGGCGCAGGAATAAAATAATGTTCAAAACTGAGGCCGATAGGACATCAAAGGTTTGGAAGAGCAGGTGGCTGCGTTATCAGCGGTCATTTGTGAGAAAAGCAGAGAGCTATCAGATGTGAAGGCTGAGAGGAACAGGGTGATATCCAACTTGCAATCTAAGTTGACGTGGAAGTCTAAGACTATCTCAGAGATTGGAGCTGAAATGTCTTGTGTGTTGTCAGAGAAGCAGAAAGTTGAGGAAGTGAACAGAGCTTTGAAGATTGAACTGTCTGCATCAGCAGCTTCAGTTCAAATGAGCCAGATTCCTCAGTCAGTGGGGCGGCCCTCAGTGGGCGTGCCCATAGGTGGTGCTTCGGCGCAAGCTCAGCCAGTGTCTGCTGTTCATGATGTCACTAGTCAGTGTGCTCTGCTCATCCTCAAAACCACAACACAATCAATTGTCCCCATGGAAACAAAGACGCAGCCTGGTCCAGATTTTAAAAGTCTGGTGAGACAGGAGGTGGAAATCGCTGGTGGAAAA
>JBBIGC010154253.1:0-17668 GCA_037576955.1 Lepidarchus adonis
CCTCATTTCATGACAAATTTCAAAATTCATTTTTAAGGAAAATATGAAATATTTTACAAAAACACTTCATTTGCAGGCGTTTTTTTGCCTGATTTAAGTGTGTTTGTTACAAAAATAATCAAATTTAATGATGTTCCAAAATCGCAAAAAACATAAGGGTATACTCTTTTGTATTTTTGCAATTTGGTGAAAAAGTCAAGGTTCATTTCACGCCTCATTTGGGCAAGAACATGTTCTATGGACTGTATTTTGATGCTTTGCAATGATTTAATGAAGAATAAAGGTGTTTTTGAACGGAAAATGGAGAGTTTTTAAAAGACCCTCATTTCATGACAAATTTCAAAGTTCATTTTTAAGGAAAATATGAAATATTTTACAAAAACACTTCATTTGCAGGCATTTTTTGCCTGATTTGTGTTTGTAACAAAAAGAATCAAATTACATGATGTCCCTAAAACGCAAAAAAAAACGTAAGGGTATACCCTTTGGTATTTTTGCAATTTTGGTAAAAAAGTCAAGTTTCATTTCAGGCCTCATTTGTACAAGTACATACTCTATGGACTGTATCTTGAGGCTTTGCAATGATTTCATGAAGACTAAAGATGTTTTTGAAAGGAAAATGGAAGGGTTTGTGTAAGACCATTTCAATTCAAAGTTCATTTCATCCCTCATTTGGACAAGTACGTACTCTATGGACTGTATTTTAATGCCTTGCAATGATTTCATGAAAAATAATGATGTTTTTGAAAGGAAAAAGCAAGAGTTTTTGTACGACCCTCATTTCATGACAAATTTCAAAATTCATTAAAAAAAAATTAATTTCTTTACAACGAAACCTTCATTTGGAGACAATTTTATTCTGATTTACACCTGTCTGTGACAAAAAGAATCAATTCTGAAGATGTCCAAAAATGCCAAAAACATAATTTTAGCCTTTTGTATTTTTGCAATTTTGGTGAAAATGTCAATGTTCAATTCAGGCCCCGTTGGAGCTGTAACATATTCCATGGTATTTTTAGACTGATTTACATATGTCAGTGACAAAAATAATCAAATCTGAGGATGTCAAAAAATGCACAAAAACTTAAGGGTATAGCCTTTTGAACTTTGTCAATTTTGGTGAAAAAGTCAAGGTTTAATTCAGGCCCGTTTTGAGCAGGAACAGGAACTTTATTTTGATGCTTTGCAATGGTTCCATGAATAATAAATTGCTTTTTAAAAAGAAAATGGATGAATTTTTGATCAACCCTCATTTCATGACAAATTTCAAAATTCTTTTTCAATGAGAAGTAAAGTAACTGCTGGAAGACCAAAGCAACATGCAACAATGTGCAAAACCATTGTACATCTAAAATATGACATTCTTACAACTTTAAATTCCTGGAAAAGCAATTTCTCCAGTCAGGTAAAACTCATGGTTATATCCATTACAAAACAAAAAACATTTTTATATTTTATATTTATTTATTTATTTATTTATTTATTTATTTATTTATTTTTTTTTTTTTTGCATGAAGCAATGCACTGGGTAGTTTGACTTTCTGATCTGTATTGTTTGTTTGTCCTATCAACACTGTTTAATTGCTATTGGAACAAAACCTTGTATTTCCAAATAAGTTATCTATTAATCATTTTGACACAGTGTTAAATGCAATTGGTGGGTTTTAATTATGTAAAAACAACAAAAGGCTTTGCTCCAACAGCCCAAATTTTCTACAACCAGCAGTCATGCTTTGAGTGTCTATAATTGATTCTGATCATATATGACGTGTGATTCTGCCCAACAGTCACATAAACAGCTCTTATTCCATGGAGTCAACATGCTTAAGAGTTCAGTTGCTAGAGGAGTTTAGTTGCTCCCAAGGCCTGATTTGTGAAAGATGAAGTTTAGTAGTAAAGGATCTAGTAGACTGGTGAGAAAAAAACCCACAAAACATCCAGAACAGCTCAGAACATTCTCAGTACATCTAATGTGTTACGAGGTTTCAAAAACCCAAAATAAATCTTTCACAATCAACAAGCCAGTGCTTTTGCTCAGCATTACTAAGCACTTTTGAGGGATGGCATGTCCCTGCAATAGTGTTAATGATGAACAAGAGGTGGGATTTGGCACAGAGATGGTGATACTATCACAGTATTTGGGTCATATTATAATATTTTTTGTGATTTGTTATATTTTATAATACAGCATGCATTATAACTCGATTCTGCAATACACTGTCTTATTTCTTCCACAAATTATTAAAATGGATAAAAAGTGACTAGCATTTAAAATAGAAGTAGGTACCAAAATAAAAGTTTTATAAATAATAATGTAAAATAAATTAATATCCATATTTAGCTACACTCTAACTACAACAACTATTATTATTATTTATTTATTTTAATGATTATTAGTATTTTTTTAACATAATATTATGCTGAATACTGGGGGTCCTCAATTTACGACTTATTTAACATACTGAGATTTGTGGTTATGTCGCTGTGAAAGTGAGAGTAGATATAATAAAGCGTATGGAAAAGGGCAAAACCACAGAAATAAAGGTCAGGAATTGTTCACTTCATTACTGTACTGTGTAGATGCTCCGTTTGAATCACCAGTTACGAGTTACTTGTAATAATCTTGTTTTAATCACAGTTGGACTATGGTGATACCATCTACTGATTTGCCCATCCCACTACCTTAGTCAAATTGAATCCCATTTAGCATGCTGCCCTAAAGTATATAACAGCCTCACACTTCATGAGTCATCATTGCACTTTGTATACCCTTGCTGGATTTACCTCACTTAGTAATCGAAAGATGAACCATTGGTATATTTTAATATACAAAGCCATTCTAAGAAAGTCGTCATCAAAATCAAATTGCAGTCCAGAACTCCCACAGTCCCAGGGCCAGTAGCTGGCTGCGGGTTAAAGTCCGGAAAGTTAAATCTGTCTTATTTCGGCCTGTGGTATTGGAATGATCTGCAGGTTGGAATCTTTTATCTTTAATCTAGTTTTAAACAGAAGCTGAGGTTTTAGTCAGCAATTGTACTTGGAACTGAAATACTTTTATATTTTGTAATGGATTTTTTATATTTTACTCTTTCATATTTTGTGAGTAATTTAATATTTTGTTGCACTTGTAAATATATTGGCTTGTTTTCTTCCTGGATAAATAAAGATTATAAGTAGACTTATGTCACACTAGGAGGAACGGAACCCCGACGTAAGTTGAGGACCCCCTGTATATAGTATTTTGTACTATAATCACCACTTCTAGAATATATATATATACTCTGATGATGATCTGCCACAGTGCTGACAACTGTTTACATTGACATAAATTTCATATGTGCAAATATATGTATTGGTGCTCTGAAACTAAACCTTGGATATTCATTTTATATTTATTTTATATTTAAATGATCTTGTGGCCATAGAAATATAAATAATTTTTTACATTACTTTGTAAAATAATAATTATGGAAATATTATGAGGTGGTGGCTGGTTGTTGGTGATGGTTATGTCTTATTAAATTAAGGTATTTACCAAAGACACAAAGTACAGTCAAACCCTGTTAGCTCACCCCATGTTATCTCGCCAACCCGCCTCTCGCCATGACTGGCTGCAGGTCAGATTTCCTTCCATGTAATTTACCTCATTAAGCCGGCAATCTCACCACTCACCTTCGCCACAATGTGCATCATGTCCGGTGTATTCATTTCTCCATCTATATCTCGCCAAACTTGGGTCGTGTTCACACTGTAGCCTAGAACTCTGTCGGTCCTCTTAATTCTATAGGTCGGCTGCTACAGCCACTGCCACCACCACTATTAACTCATGCATGTAATTATGCTGCGGAGGCTTTATTAACAGCTTTATGAACAAGGCATATAGTGAACACCAGTGTCTCTCGCAAGACATTACTTGCTGTGATCTGTGCCGTCTTCAGGAAGACACGTCAGGTCACCAAACATATTTTTAAAGATTATATTTGAGACAGAGAAAGATTTTACAAATAAATAGTTAGCTTGTGGAAAGTGAGGTCCTCCTTGAGAGAGGGATCACCAAAGAGAAGATTAAGCAGAGATGAGCAGCTCAATAGGTATTGAAATCTCTGAGCAGCTCTGACTAAAATGTCTCCCAGGGTTTTATATCCCAGTTAGGCTAGTAAGGGTTCCTCATCCATAAACCAGTTTCAACCAGCTCTTACTGTCATGAGGTTTGGTGGCAGACAGTCTGAGTTCCATCAGAGATTTTTGGTGTGTATCAGAGAACAGATTGTTCTGCTAGAGTCATCAGGCCATTCAGAGCCTTAGACTTTGAGGTCTGTTGGTGGTGAGGTGTCAACAGATCAGGATGTGAGAATTCAGGTTGTTATACACCATAAAGGTGTATAACAGGTGTTTTAAGTGTTTTAACTACATTCTACTACCATATATGACAGACAAACGCCGCAACAACAAAAAATGAAGCCAGCACCATAACCCAGGACCCAGTAAGCCATTTGGACAGCTCCCCAACCCTGTCTCTCACCAAATTTTGGGCCTGGACCAATAGAGGCGAGCTAACGGGGTTTGACTGTGACCCAATGAAGTAAGACGTGATTGAATTTGAAGAAAGCAGGAGGCTAATGCTCATGAAAACATAGGTTTGTACAGCATCAAAATATTTTATATGTGGAAGTAAATTTTTGTGTATGAACACTCTCTGTATGTGTGTACAAAGTGAATTTGCATATCCATTCTTGCAGAGTCATTGCTCTGCCTCACTGCTGGGTTGTAATCATGACATTTTAAACCTTTGTAAAAAATTAATCCTACGCTAAACGAAGTGTCTTAAAGTGCGTTTGGTCAGCTTGAGTCCTCACTCTCGCATAGACATTGAAGTGGACGGACATGGAGAACTTGGTAAAGCAACTGGTAGGACAATTTTATTTTTTAAATGTATTTAATTTATTTTTGTAGACTTAAACTAAGTAATATCAGGACAAAAAATCGAACTTACAAAGCTTGAATTTGCTTAGCAAATTAAACAAGTCCAAAAATGAAAAGGGGGAAACCAAGTTAAACAAATGGAACAGAAATTATTATATTATAGGGCCTATGAATTTTATTTTAGTTTTACTACAGCACCAGTGTTGTAAAATGAAATCAAGAAATAAATATCTTGTCTCTGTCATTTCAGGTTCAGGGAAAGGTGCTGCTGTTCATCATAGTTCTTGGCCTGGGAGGTTCCTTCCAGACTGGATGCAACCTCACGTTGATTAGCTCCCCATCTCCGGTGAGCTTATTACTCAATCTCCTTATTGTGAGGCAACTCTTTTAAAGAGCCCATATCCTGAACAAGTCGTTTTTCTTTGCTCTTAAAGAAAAAACAATGATGAAAGTTTCAAATGTACCATCCACTCCTAAACCATGATTTGTGATGTCACAAAAAAGTTATAGGAATGTTTGTGTCTGGACTGCCTTGGGAAAACAGTATGGCCAATCAGAAAGAGGTACAATAACAGTCTGTTTAATTTTAAGGGATATTTTTGAAGAAACCTCATGAGAAAATGAATGATAACTATTTTTATGGGAGAACGCTTATAAGTGCACCTCAAGGCTGAACTTTAATACAGGAAAAAGGTAGAATAAGGCCTCATGATGAGAAAAGAAGTGATTTTAATATTCTATGTAATTGACAGTAGCCCTTATTAATTAACTGGATTAGAATAGGAAATGACTAGCGATCCTTAGAAATGTTGAAATACTTTAGTAAATAAGTTTGATTCTATTAAAGATTATGTGAGTTTCAGAGACTGATATTCTTTATATTTTGATGTCAGTGATATGTTGCATATGTTGTTCATAAAATAGTGACCACTCGGATTTAACAAAGCAAATATGTAAGTGTTTGGATAATTACTGCATGGAAGATTATGTTTCAGCTGCCAACAAGTTATTGAACCCTAACTGATGCAGTGAGTAGCTTCTCGTTACTTGAACAACCATGTTGGAAGACACATCGTGTAGAAAACATATTTATCTGTTTCAAAATGGTCAAATTGCTGGCACCAAGCAAAGAAAACATCTAAGGAGATTACTGAAATGACTAAAATTGGGTTAAGAACTGTCCAACGCATTATTAAAAAGAGAAGGACATTGGGAAACCACCATCTTCAAGGAAGAAACGTGGTCGCAAAAGAATCATGAATCAAATAAAAATAACAGCAGAACTCACGGCCATGTTTAACATTGAAAGTAAGAGCATTTCCGCACCAACAATGCATAGGGAACTCAAGGGATTGGGACTAATCACAAAAAAAGGCTTCAATTTGCCATGGAGCATAAAGATTAGAACCTGGAGCAATGAAAGAAGGTCATGTGGTCTGATGAGTCCAGATTTATCCTGTTCCAGAGTGATGGAACGTCAGGGTAAGAAGAGAGGAGCATGAATAACGTGAATGAGGTCAGTTGATGAACTGAATATAATGAATGACAAGGTTATTCCATCAGTGGATTTCTTTTTCCCTGAGGGCACAGGCATATTCCCAGATGACATTTGGGTTTAAATTGTGGACGAGTGGTTCAGGGAGCATGAGATATCGTTTTCACACATGGATTGGCCACCACAGAGTCCAATGCATCTTTGAGATGTGATGGAGAAGAATTTGTGCAGCGACTCTCCTATCATCTCTACAAGATCATGACTTTGCAGAAGCTAATCAAAGTGAAGCCACTGCGAACGCGTGCTGTAATCAAAGCTAGAGGAGGTCCAATGAAATTAGAGTGTGTGACTTTATCTGTATTGGCAGTGTATATACACACACACACACACACACAGTAATGTCACTAGTTGTATAACTAGAACTTCCTGTGTCCACAGTTCATTAAGAGATTTATTAACAGCACTTGGGCTCAGCGCTATGGAGAAGCTCCAGGAGAGAACATCGTCACATTCATCTGGTCTGCTGTGACCTTCATATATGCTTTGGGTGCTCTGTTTGGGTCCATTAGTAGCCGCTGGATCACCAACCTAATGGGCAGGTGAGAGTTTTCCCTGTTTCTCTGTGAAAACCATAGAACCATATAACCTCACAGGCCTAATTCAAACAGTTTCATAACAAGAATTATGTCACTGGCAGAAGAAAACTTTGCATTTCCATAAAGGTACTAGCTTTTCATAACCAGACAGAAAGTACATGTTTCAGGGAACAAAGTTTGTTATACATTTTAATTGGCCCGTTCAATTTTAAGATTTCAACATCATGTAAAACAAGTTAATATCTTTGATCTGTGATTTTGAGGATCTCTCTCTGGGTGGGCAAGACGGATGCCCATATCAGCCAATGCTCAATGTGTCTGTTAGCTGATGATCAGAATAAGCGGTTAGCTTTGCTGAGCTTTGAAATGATGTTGTATGACAAAATATGTAATAGGACTATGAGGGAGTGTGTGCTAGCCTTCAATAGGGGTGAGAGTGATCAACAGTTGCAGAGATATTTCAACGTCAAAGTCAAAGTCAGGAAGCGTGTTTTTTGAAGCAAAATGTAAAAAATTAATGGATAAATATAAATTAACTTCACAAATGGAAAGACAAACTGAAAAGTGACAGGGCTAGTAAATGTGTAGCACAGTATTTACTCTGCCATTACTGTCTCATTCACAGAAAGAGAGCCATGATCTGCAACAACGCAATCAACATTGTAGCTTTAGGCACCATGATCACCAGCCGACTCGCTAACTTGTTCGAGATGATTCTGCTCTCTCGCTTCCTGTTCGGTTTCACCTCAGGTAACCTCTCTCATCTAGAGTCTACAAGAGCAGGTGTGCAGGTGTTACTAACAGTGTCCTGTCATCAAACAGTCCTACCAGTCAAAAGCTTTAGGTCCGAGGTTCTCTCATGTTCATGACCAGAGGTGGACAAAGTACCAAACTTCATTACTTAAGCTACCACCAGTCAAATGTTACTCCAATACAAATGAGTCATACAGTCAAATTTCACTTAAGTAAAAGTACTTGCTTCCAAAAATACTTAAATATTAAAAGTACATTTTCATTTAATCTATCATTAAGAGTTAAAGTCAGTAGACAAGCCTAGCAGTGGACGGGGCGAGCAAATCCACAGAAAGTGATTTCACTGGCCGGACTGCACACAGTAACAGTAATATTACTTATTATTATTAATTATTATTAATATCTAAAAGCTCGCGCAAATTCATTGCAAACTTTCAATTGTAGTTAATAAACCGTTTACATACCTCAATAAGCTTTTATAAATTACACAGCGAGTTTTTTATGCTGTGGTATAGGATGTTTTAGACAAACATGACACACACCTAAAACAAAACTATTTTTTTTCCTTTCTGTAAACTTAAAAAACCCTAAATATTGCAATGGGTGAATATGAAGAGTCGCTGTCCATTCTCCCTCCACTGATTGACCGTGTTTAAGGAAAGGTGACGTTGTAGTGTTACAGTCAACAGTCATGATGTCACACTACTAGTGATTTCTGATTGGCTGTCATCTGCTAAAAAACAATCATGTTTGATAGACCTTTGATAGAAATGTAGTGAAGTGAAAAGTATGGTTTTGTCTTTCAAATGTAGTGAAAGTAATTGTACTTAGTTACTGTCCACCTCTGTTCATAACTAGCCAGTGGGAATGATTTTCAGGCATGAAGAGGCTCCACATATGCTGAGACCTGCTGAAAACTCCTTGTAGGGTGGAAATAAAAAATAAAAAATAAATAGCATTTTTTTGGAAGTTTTAAAAGATAAGCCTTTAGGTCAAAATATATTTTAGAACACATTAATTTGTGCGTTCATACTTTTTTAAATTTATTTATATTTAATTTATTTTGAATGATACTGTAAATATTATATGAAATCTAGAGTGGCTGGAAGTAGTGTCATTTAAAAAAAATCAATAACAATAAATCAATTATAATGCTTTTTTGTTTGTTCCAGTAATCAATACTTCAGGAGTGCTTAAGTGAAACAAAAAAATGGAAAATTAATTATATTATTTAAAATACTTCATAAATATAAATAAAACTAAAATTACAATATATAAATTTATTTTATTTCATCAATTTATTTATTCATGCATTGATATTAATATATACATTTCATTTGCAGTTATATTACTTTTTCCTACTTCTTATGCGTTCAATGTGGGCATGGCACGGTGCCCCATAGGAACAATCCGATTGGTTGCTGCTCAGCTCATTTGCATAAAGTGTGTCCGTGATGAGTGAGCAGGGTGTGATGTTAATTATATGAGCATATTGCTGCCTCTGATTGCATTATCACGTTTTGTTTGTTGTCTGTAAACTGTCAAAATAAATGAACATGGAAAAGTCTGATGTTGTTTCTGATGTTGTTTGCTGTTTATTGTAAAGGTTTGGGTGGGAACCTCCATATCCTCTACCTTGGAGACAGCTCACCAAAGAAAATCAGAGGGATGGTCACAATTACGGTTGCTATTTTCCTGTCGAGTGGGAAGCTGATTGGGCAGGTGTTGGGACTAAGGTGAGGCCTAGACATTAAAATCATGAAGATGCAGAAGTGCAGTTGGAGGAGGAGATGCTATGATAGGCCTTTGAGCTTCACTTTGACCTTGTACATCTGTTTGGCCTCACAGTGAGATCCTGGGTCAGGAGGACTCCTGGAACATCCTGCTCAGTGTCCCAGCCTTCTTCTCCATGGTTCAGATGGTAACCCTGCCTTTCTTCCCTGAAGCACCAAGATATCTACTGATAGAGCAGGGCAACGCTGAGGAGTGTAAAAAAGGTGTGTCTTTACTGTCCACTTTCTGTCCACTCCAGAAGCCATGAGAGATACTCAATGTAGAACTAACCTCCTATGTGTTTTATTCAGTTCGGTTTCTGGATTATTTTAGCACAATTCAGAATCATAAACTGTATCTATCACAGCAAGGTCCATTGGCTAGATTCTGAAGAAGAATGTCTATTTTGGATTCTGAGAGGATTCTGGGTTGTTGCCCCTAATTAAACTCTTCAGCGATGAACGTAAGCAAAATGTGGGCAGTTTTACATATGTTTCATGAATATTGAAGCTGTGATGATCATAATCAATAACATCATGGTAGTGGTGCAGTGTTTCTTACCTCACAGTAAGAAGGTCCTGGGTTCTATCTCTGGGTGGGCCATAATGATCTTTCTGTGTGGAGTGTACAAGCTCTCCCGGGTTCTCTGGTTTCCTCCCACTGTCCAAAGGCTTGTGGTTTAGGTTGATTGACTACTCTACGTTGCCTGTATGTGTGAATGGGTTTCTGTCTCTGTGTTGCACTGGCCTCCAGTCCAGGGTAAATCCTGACTTGGCTCATAGTTGGGATTGACTCCAGCTTCCCCACAACCTGATTAGACCAGAAAATCATGGCAATAATTCAACTAAAGCACAGCCACTGGGTTATTTGTGATTTGTGATAATGCAGTCACTCTTGTTTTATTGCTTAAATAGCGAAATTAGAAACAGTGTGATCTTTAGACCAGGGGTCACCAGATCTAAAGCTGGAGCTCAGTCCGTCTAATCAGATCCGATTGAATAAGGGGAATCAGGCCTGTTTTTTGTGAAAACCTGTGGCCCTGCGACTGTTTCCTGGACTGAGCATCATGTTCTCTGTGTGCTGCAGCGCTGCAGTGTCTGTGGGGTCCAGGCGACTATAAGCTGGAGGTTGAGGAGATGCAGCAGGAGCAGGCAGCTTTGGCAGGAGAGCGCAGTAAGACTTCGTTGGAGCTGCTGAAGGACCGGCGCGTACGCTGGCAGCTTCTCTCTATGTTCATCATCCTTGAAGCCATTCAGTTCTGTGGGATCTCATCGGTAAATTGCATTTAACATGAAGTTTTTTCTTTTTTTTGAGGAATAATACACACATACTGGTCAAAATACATGTTCTTCATTCACCAGCTCAGAAGAAACCCTTATAGTAAGGGGTCAGCCAAAGAAGAACTGTATTATGGAAAACTGTAACGTATTTCAGCTGAAATGTCTTCAGAAAGGCTTTAGAAGTATGGGCACATGGCATTGTCAGGAGGTTAAATTTCTGATGTTCTCACAATGTCCTCACCACTGATAAAACCATGTCTTGGTCTGAACTCAGTAATGTACATATATAACGTATTTTTTTGGACATTCTCACAGCATTCCAAGAAAAATCTCCAATTAAAAATGATTTTTTAAAGACCTTGGAAGCTTGGAAGTTCAAAAAGAGGAAGCAGTTGGCTCAGATGAAGCATGTGCTCGCCCTCACCCTCCCAGTGTTGGTGCTATTTTGTGACTGGAAGTCTTAGCTGGTGGGTGGAAATGGAGACGACTAAAATGGGGACCTCTGAGTACGTCCATGAAAAAGTGTATCCATATAACATTGAGTCCCTCAGAAGGTACAAGAACATCTTTTCCGACATGGTTACAGGATTCAGAGGACATGTTATGCTAGTGCTTTACACATTTACTCAACGTTTTTGAATCTTTATCTGAATACTTTTCATGTCTTATAAAGATGATTCTACTTTAAGACACTAAACACTAAACATTTCCTACTACAGAAGATCCTCGAATTACAATGCACTCGACTTACGATGATTCGTGTTTATGACGCTGCCCCAAACTCCTTTTTTATAGAGTGAAAGTGAAAGTACATATAATAAAATGTTCAGAAAAGAGCTAAACAGAGCCTCAGGTGGGTGAATGTCTCCCTCTAGTGGGTGACAGAGGAATGGCCACATGGAATTACACACGTAGGTGCTTATAATGGGGTTTACGATGTCAAAACATATGTCGAAGCAATACAAACTGAAGAACGGAACCCTGTCGTAAGTCGAGAACCCCTTGCATAATGATCCATAATGTAAGTTGTAGGTTGACTTGTAGATTGTGAACTCATATATCAGTATTGCAGTATGAAATTCTGTGACTCATTCGGCTCTGTTTCCACAGTTCAGCGTCTTTGCCTTCAGCATCTTTGAGGAGGCGGGAATTCCAGTGGATAAGATCCGTTACGTCACTTTGGGAATCGGAGTATCTGAAGTCCTCATGAACATCACATGTGTGAGTTCTGTAAAGCACATGTCAGAAAGCACTTTTAACCAGGAAGTCTGATTTTTTAAGTCTGAAGTCTGATTACAGAATAAAATGGATCTTTTTTGTCAAAAAGTGTTAGTTTTTGCTTTGCACTTCTTTTAGTTCATTTCGATAGATAACAGTATGTCATATTGTCAAATTCAGATTGTTCCTGTACCTGGAAGTCGATTTGGACAAAAGCATCAGCCAAATGAATAAATGTAATGTAAATGTAAATGTAAATATTGCTGAGGAGGCACAAATGCCCCCTCTCCACCCCCTGAGTACTTTTTACAAATAAATGATGATTTTAGAACGTGTCTGTAGAGATTAGGACCTTGCCCTTGTGATCAGAGGGTCGCAGGTTCAAGTCCCAAAGTACCATCTGTTGGTAGATGCCCACTGCTCATCATCACTTTCACTCTGTGTGTACGTGCATGTGCATATAATGTATTTCTATATACATACGTATAATGTATTTCTATATACATACGTATAATGTATTTCTATACCCGTACAGAGCATGCTGATTGATCGTGTGGGGAGGCGAGTGCTGCTTTGGACAGGTTTTGGATCCATGTCGGTTATTATGGCACTAATGACCGTCACTCTGGAGCTAAAGGTGACTGACTTTCACCCAGAAAATACAACAGCTCTAACCTTAGTTATGTTCTTTTAATGTCAGAATTCTGGTTTAGTTCTAGATTTAACACGTTCACTAAAACCGAGATCCTCGTTCGTGATTACATCAAGATGTTAGGCCTGGGTGGTAACCTTCCTTTTTTGTTCACAAATATGGACGCTCCACCTATACAAGCATTGTATTTGCTCTCCAAACCCACCCCTGACCCTACATGTGTCTTCTAAGGTTAAAAGTAATGGCAACATAGTGGTGAACTGAAAATAAAAATTATAAAATATTAATTACTTTTGGTATTGATTTACGTACCACTCTACCATTAATGGAGTATGAATTTTTTTTTTTAGAGCTGATTGGGTACATTTCACTTGAAAGGTCTATTTCAGATCTGAACTCTCTGAAGGACAATATGGTGAAAAAAATTATATATTTACCCAAACAGAGTAAAACTAAAGTAAAAATTCATCAAACACAGTAGTGGTAGTGTTCAAATGCTATGATGCTAACGTTGCTAACACTAGAACTTAATAGTCACTCGAATAGCCTAACTCGTTCAATAAAAATACATCACCAAACATCTCACAGTCCACTCACCCTGCATCCAGATCGCCATGGTTTACGACACAATATGACATTTCTGCCATTTCCCACAACACTGGAGCTGGAATACATCAAGTATTTGAAAAGAGGAGACTCAAACCACATTAATCAGGCCTCTCTGAGAGAATATACTGTGGTTTAAAGAAAATTAATATCTAACAAATATACAAAATAGGAATAGGTTTAATTAAACACAATAAATCCAATCTAAATAATAAGCCAAGGAGAGACTAAGGTCATAAATACATCTGCTAAGGAAGCAGGAGACACTTTGAGGGCTTTATTGTGACTTGAGCATCTCCAGATCAGTCTTGTGGAGCGTTCCAGGTCTGCTGTAGATAGTAGTAGTTAGTACTGTTGAATCAGCAACTGGGTCATGGGAATGCATGTGGAGAGTGAAGGCTTACCCATCTTGTCAGTCCCAAAGAAGAACTACTGCCTTGTTTGTATTTATCAGCACGAAGGAGTCAATATTAGGCAGGGGGTGTTAATGTTATGGCTGATTGGTATATGCTTCGTTTAAGAGACAGACAGCTCCCCTGCACAATGTGTTTGATGTGATGTGTTTCATCTAAATCATCTCACTCTCCTCCATTATCAGGATCACGCTTACTGGATTCCGTACAGCACCGTCAGCCTTGTGTTCCTCTTCGTCATCTTTTACGGAGGAGGTCCAGGTAGACCACCCAACACAGACCTTTACAGACACATTCATCATGAACAGGTGAAAATGTGAACTTGGTTCAATCATGAATGTAACTGATTCATTTGATTGTCTTTGACCAACAGCCGCGGTGATACACTCGCTCAGCCATGAGATATTTGTCCAGTCGTATCGCTCCGCTGGGTTTGTGGTCTTTGGAATTCTGATATGGACCGGCTTCTTCATGTTTGGCTTCATTTTCCCTTTCCTTCTAGTGAGTTACATAACATTACACTTTATACTGCCAGTTTTGCTGACTGGGACCAGGTCACCGGGTATTTAATTATTTACACTCAATGTAATATTGTTTCACAGTTGAACTATGCCACAGTAGTGCTGTATTAACTTAGCATGACCAAAGACATATTACATTCAAAGTCCACAATTATGGCTGACCATTCTACAATCTAATACATTCACTGAAAATTCACATTCACACGATTTTCCATTTACCCCAGTCCTGCATCAGTCAAGGCATTTTAAGTTTTGAAATGTTGCTTCTTTAGTTTAGAACTGTGCTAGCTGCTAACAAACAATAGTTCCTCAAGTAGCCGTTTCCATTAAAATACGGCCTCAAAACGTCTCCCACCCACTCAGACAGTATCAAGATCTTCACTAAGGTTACTGTAGACCAGGGGTGACCACACTTTTTTGGTTTGCAAATGACCAAGTCAAAATGATCTACCAACTATAAAAATGTTTTAAAAAATTAACATTTTATCTACAACACACACAGAGTATTCTTTATATTTAAAATATATATTGTTTACCTTGCATAGCAGTATGAACATGTATGGCTCAATGCAGTGTTGTACCTTTTTCTCCAATGACGTCTTGAACTGAATGGAAACAGCCAGAGTTGCTAGTCCGGACATAATCCCCTCGTTTTTCTGTGGGTAGTCAATGTCGTACTTTTTAATGAACAGTCTGATTTTGGTTTCATACTTTTACACAATTTCTTTATAAGAAAAAAAATTGTTAGCCGCTAACTAGGCGACTTGTTGGCTGGAGTTTAGCAGTAGTTTGCGCGGTGACCAAGTATGCACGGTGATGCTTGTTACAAAAGATGAGGCCAGATTGGCTGTTCCGTATGTCAATCAACTGCCAAATGCCACAGTGGAGATGGATGATTGGCTAACACCCCTTTTTAATGACATGAGATCTACCCACACAGTCTGTACTGCAGTGTTTTCTGTGGCTCGCGGTTTACTTGCTTTTACGCTGCATGATTTCACATGCACGGTAGTTTATTTTGAAGGACAGGGCTCTAAAAAGTTATGATAATTTGATTTGTTGCCAGTCTTTCCTTTAAATGTTTAAAAGGTTTGATGGAATAAAGCAAGAACAAGTTAATCTTTCTTTTTTTCCCATGTTGTTCTTTTGTGTTCCTCAGGCCACTCTGAAGTCCTACTGTTTTGCATTCTTCTCAAGTGTGTGTTTGGCTGCATCTCTTTACGTTTTTTTCATCCTGCCGGAAACAAAGGGCAAAACTCCTCTGGAAATTGCTGAAGATTTTAGGAACCTCAAAGTATGTGGGTCTATCACTGATGATAAGTGCTTGGAGACAAAGCTGTAAAATTAAACAGCTTTTAAAAACAAAAGGGCTTGTTGTCTGATATCAAAGAACCTAAAGAACCTTTTAAAAGATAAAAAAAACTTTAGCGTCTTTGTTTAATGTCAGAGTATGCACCATTATCTCCTTTGTTTAATGTCAGAGTGTGCACCGTTATCTCCTTTGTTTAATGTCAGAGTGTGCACCATTATCTCCTTTGTTTAATGTCAGAGTGTGAACCATTTTCTCCTTTGTTTAATGTCAGAGTGTGCACCATTATCTCCTTTGTTTAATGTCAGAGTGTGAACCATTATCTCCTTTGTTTAACGTCAGAGTGCACCATTATCTCCTTTGTTTAACGTCAGTGTGCACCATTATCTCCTTTGTTTAACGTCAGAGTGTGCACCATTATCTCCTTTGTCTAATGTCAGAGTGTGCACCATTATCTCCTTTGTTTAATGTCAGAATGTGCGCCATTATCTCCTTTGTTTAATGTCAGAGTGTGCACCATTATCTCCTTTGTTTAATGTCAGAGTGTGCACCATTATCTCCTTTGTTTAATGTGCACTGTGTTCTTTGTTTAATGAGTGTGTGCTGTTATCTCATTTGTTTACATCCAGTGATTTTGTGCAATGGTAGACATGGCGTCGCGTGTGCTTTTTTAGGTCGAGAGACACTTTTCTAGTGGACAGGACATTCCCATGTAATGTGGAGCAGACCTTACTATCTTAGTATTAGAACACACTGGAAAGTTCCAACTTCTTCCTACTTCTCTAACAATGATGATGATGATTTAAATTATTTAGTTCACCATTTCCACTTTATTCATGTTATTGTGAGTAAAACCAGTGTGCAGATAGCGAACCTTCACTGAGGAATACTCTTGGTCACGCCATGAATGACAGACTATGTCACCAGCACAGAATGTTGTCTTAGTGTTAGTTTATTTAATCTGCTACAGTTCATTTATGGTCATGTGTGATTGTTCATGAGGGTGTGTAGATGTGAAATAGTTCCTCAAGATACTTGCCTGGTATCCTGGTAGTTCACTAAAATGACTGTAAATATGTAAAGGTTTTATTTAATATTATATTAATAAATTAATAAAATCTTTGTGGTTCATTTTCTATATTTTTTGCATTTTATTTTTCCACTTATAGTATCTGAAAAGTGTTCCATGCCCCAAACAGCCTTAAGTAGAGGTCGCCATTGAAGCATTTACAGGACCCGACCTGAGTGTTATCGTTAAAAATGGATCCTGAAATTGTTTGCATTAATTTACAGGACTTTACTATGAGCGTAAGATCTTTCTGTGGTCTTTCCAGTAACCCAACCCACCCATCTTACCAGTCATCTTTAATCACTCTTCAAACTTCTAAGCCAATCTAAACACAGCTAATGTTGACAGCTTATAAGAATGAGTATGCGCCTCTTCTCTTGACCGTCTATTTTATGTCCTTTAAGAATTTTATTTTGTTGCTATGTCTGTAAGGCTGAAATATATGAGCTTTGTTGCCAGAACTTCCTACTTTGCACTGTACCAACACTGGGAGCTTGAAGGTTCCACTGGGCAGTAACACATGCTTGGAAGAGAACTGCCAGCTCTGGTACCTCACCCAGAAGATGCCCAACACTGCTGTGAATAATTTGGGGTAGAAGAAGAAAGGTCCTCCTACTCATTCTACAAGAGTGAAGTCAATTGTTCTTTCTAGGACTCAAACCCACGGATGGCTGCAGCTCCACCAGAGATCTGATGATTAGACAGTTGTGGCATTTGGCAGCCAAACAGGTGCTGTCCTGATTGTCTGACCTATGTTGGCCTCAATCAAAGAGAAGTCCAGGCAGAAATGTGGAATGAACTGTCAGTGTGAATCAGTAGAGTGAAAAAGTACCAGAGTGAGTTTCGCAGCCGGCTGATAATTGGGGTGGTGGGAGAGGAGCTGTAACATAATACTGTTGGTTAATTGCGTTTGCTGGCCCAATTGTGCATGGTAATGTAATCCAAACTAAAAGACAAATGCCACTACACAGGAAGAGATAATAATAATAATAATAATAATAATAATAATAATAATAAAAACAATAACAGCAACAAAAATAATAATACACAACAATAATAA
>JBBIGC010154262.1:0-17668 GCA_037576955.1 Lepidarchus adonis
TATGTTTACATACCCTGACAGAAAGTATGATTTTTTTAAAACCATTTTTCAGAGAATATGAATGATAGAAACCTTTCTTTCACTCATAGTTAGTGTTTGGTTGAAGTCATTTATTGTCAATCGAATGTGTTTACTATTTTAAAATCATAATCGCAACACAAGCTACCCAAATAACCCTGATCAAAAGTTTACATACCCCAGTTCTTGAAGTCTTTTGTAGTAGTTGTGGGTGAGGTTCTTTATCTTCTCAGAAGGTAAAGCTTCTCATTCTTGCTGCAAAAAGCCTCCAGTTCTTGTAAATTCTTGGGCTCTTGCATGAACTGCATGTTTAAGGTCTCCCCCGAGTGGCTCAATGATACTGAGGTCAGGAGACTGAGATGGTCACTCCAGAACCTTCATTTTATTTTGCTGTTACTAATGACAGGTCAACTTGGCCTTGTGGTTTGGATCAGTGTCATGTTGGAATGTCCAAGTACGTCCCATGCTCAGCTTCCGGACTGATGAGTGCAAATTTTTCTCCAGTATGTTTTGATAATTTACTGCATTCATCTTGCCATCAATTCTGACCAAATTTCCTGTGCCTTTGTAGCTCACACATCACCAAAACTTCAGCGATCCACCATCGTGTTTCACAGTAGGATGGTGAACTTTTTATCATAGGCCTTGTTGACTCCTCTCCAGTTGTGGTCAAAAAGTTCAATTTTAGTCTCATCATCCAAAAGACTTTGTGCCTGAAGGTTTGAGGCTTGTCTCTGTGCTGTTCAGCATATTGTAAGCAGGATACTTTGTGGCATTTGTGTAGTGGCTTTCTTCTGGCAACTCAACCATGCAGCCCATCTTTCTTCAAGTGCCTCCTTATTGTGCATCTTGAAACGGCCACACCACATTTGTTCAGAGAGTCCTGTATTTCACCTGAATTTATTTGTGGATTTTTCTTTGCATCCCGAACAATTTTCCTGGCAGTTGTGACTGAAATTTTAGTTGCTCTACCTTATTGTGGTTTGGTTTTAACAGAACACCTCATTTTCCACTTCTTAATTAGAGTTTGAACACTACTGATTGGCATTCTCAAATCCTTTGATATCTTCTTATATCCCTTTCCTGTTTTATATAGTTCAACTACCTTTTCCCACAGAGCTTGTCTATTTTCGCTTTACCCATGACTTAGAATTCAAAAAACGTCTGTTCACACTGGATGAAACATGTAAGGGTCTGTCAGGAGTCCAGAAACTCACAGACCTTTTATACTCACTCACTAATTACACGCGAACAGATCACAGGTGAAGATGGTTCTTTTAATAGCCATTCAAACCTGTTTGTGTCAAGTTGTATTTATGTTATCAGGCCAAATCACCAGGGTGTGTAAAATTTTGATCAGGGACATTTAGGTGTTGTGATAATGATTTAAAAAGAGTAAAGACTATTGATTGATAATAAATGGCTTCAACCAAACACTAACCATGAGTGAAAGAAAAATTTTTGTGTTATCATTCATATTCTCTGAAAAATGGTTAAGAAATCATAAATTCTGTTGTGTATGTAAACTTATGAGCACATCTGTATGTAGATATATATACATGAAAGGGTTACAGGTTTACTGCCTAATATCAGAGATATTTTGAGAAATAAATTTAGAGAATAAGTAGAAAAATTATTTTTGCAAATAAAATGATATACGATAAATGATATAAATGAATATTCTTTGTACAAGACATTGCAACCTGTAGCTCCTCCATGAGTTGGTTCTCTGCAATGAAGAATGTTACATCAGATGATTTGTAATGATGTTCTTTATATCAATGATTGGATTAAATAAAGAAGGGATGGAATTCCCCTCCAGCTCTGAGGACATGTTTGGTTGCCCTCTCTCCAGGTTTGACATTAAGGGCTGCGAGGTGAGTCGATGGACTGACCCAGCACCTGAGGGTAGTCATGTCATCGTTGTCCTCAAAGATCTCAATTTTGAGGGACAGTTTATCACATTAGGTAAGGATGTGACGTCCCCAGGTCTTGTCATGTGTTTTGATTCTGGTTGTCAGGTGTCTTTTGTTGTCTCCACCCCTCACCAGGTGTCTCATGTATAAACCATATGTGTTTTAGTCTAGTTTGTTTGATCCATGCAGTCATTACATGTAGTCATGTTATGTTCGTTGTTCCCTAGAACCTAAATGTGATTATGTTCTCAGTTGGACACCAAATCGTGTGGTTATTGTGTTTATTTTTTGTGCGTACTTAAGAAATAAACCTGGTTAATACAGCACACCCTTGCACCTTCTATTACAAAGGGTGCACCATAACCTTTAAAGTTTAGTCATTTAACACATTAGTCACACATAAACAGTGATTTAAGATGATAAAGATGCTGAAATAATAAATAAATAATATTTATATTTTATATATTTATATATATAATAAATCTGGCTTAAACAGAGACTTTTAATTTCATTGGACATTGTTGTTCACTGCACTGTTGTAAATAGCTGACAAAAGCTAGAGAAATGGGAAATATTTTGTTGGTCAACTTTTGTTAAGGATTGGCAGGATTGAGATACATTTGGGAGAAGGTGCAAAGGAGTAATCAAATAGCAGCAGCTTGTTTCTGGTGGAATGTTTTCCACCTTTTAAAAAAACTTTTTAGCAGCAATGTCTTCAAAGCTAAACATAGACGTGTGCTCCAGATATCACAGTAAAAACAGTTTTACACCTAGAGTAAGACTCATTGTTATTAAATTCTTCTCTTTTGTCCTGGTGTTGTTGATGACTCCCACTTCCATGATGTCATGCATTTCAAAGTAAAACATGGAGGACGGTCAGAGAAGGTCTGTCATATAGCTGAACATTTTGACTGTAGGATTGGTTGGAGGTGAAACAATATTTGTATTCTTGCCTCTTGGTGACAAAGTCAAAAATCTAAAAATATCTATCGACATTTTATTGAAAGTAACCTCTCACCTACAAAGGCAAACTTAAAGCAGTTTATAACTGATTCCTGATAGTCAGCCCAACATGGCCTGTAAAGGCTTGCGTAGGTAATGTAGGCTTGTAAACACTGGCCATCAGTAAAAGTCCTTACACTACAACAAGAATTTAGCATTTTAAATGACATGTTAGGATGAATGATTGGGGACATGAACTAATGAGCTAAAGAAGGGTCATTTTGATTTCAGGCTGACTTTAAAACCAGTGCCTCTAGGATTAGCTGCATCCGTAATAGAGTAAAGCTCAGTTTCAGGCATATTGTTAGTGTATAGATACATATGTCTGACCTGTGTATAGGTGCATTAATCTTCTATCTGAAGTCAGACGAACAAATTCCTCTTCAGTTATATTTGCTCAGTAAACGCACCTCTTCAAATGCATGGATGTGTGCCCACGTGTGACAGACCACCAGCGGCCATGGCTGTTGCGGCAGGTAGAGATCGACACGGCCTTCCTGAGGGCACTGAACGTGCTAGACTACAGCCTCCTGCTGGCACATCAGCCCCTGCACCAAGACGAGCGCCACCACAGCCTTTCCTTCGCCACTCTCATCATGCGCACCAAAAAGTGAGGCTCTTTCATACACACTTTTCAAAATACACAATCCCATGACCGGTGGCACAGCCCAACGCTTAGCATACACTCAGAATCGTGAAAACAGTGAGTACTTAGTACTTTAGAGCATGGTAGCATTGCTAGCATGTTGAAGCAAGATTTTATTATGTCACGGTTATATCATCGCATTCATATTTGTTCATTTTTGTTGAAAACGGGGAATGCTTTTTCGGAATGCCAAATCTAGATGGACACAGAAAAGCCAGAATAGGCATTTCCTATGTCTGTATCTTATCTCAGTAGTTAATCATTACAGACTTTGTCTTGACTTTGAATGTTACATGTTCACCTCTGTTTCCAGATCCTTCACCTTGCTCTCCACAAGGCCAATGGCGGGCAGGCATGTAGCTGAGACATACGTGATCTTTGCTGTCATTTGCAGAAATAACAGCACAAAGGAAAATAACCAGCGCTGTAGTCTGTTTGACCATAACCGTGCATGCGCTTGCTGCTGTCACATTACTCATACGGAAACGTTTTTTCTGTTTTCTTCTTGTTTATTTGAACGCATGAGACTTTCAGGTGGAAATAATTTGTTGGAGCTAATCCAAGCGCTTCAGCCAACAAGCTAACAACTGCAAAGGCGTCTGATATTATTTTATTCGTTGTGTAACATCTCTTTTTTGGTTGTGAAAAACCCTTTGATGCATTGACTTGAAGGTGCGATTCAACTGCATTGATTTTATCATTGTAATTTTATATAAATAGTACTGTTCATTAGTAATATTCAATAAAGAATGCACTCTTTTTGGCCAAAATATGCTATTTTTAATGAAAATACTATTTTATTATGTATATTGTATTGTTTAAAAAAGTATATACTATATTTCTTTATTCCAGTGGAACGTAAAATAAACAAAGGGTGATCTCTGACTTTGCCCATTACGGTATCTCAACAGTATCCAAACAGTTTTAAGATGCACTGAATCGTTTCCTGAAGCGCTGTAATTGATTTATTGTCTCGTTTTTATACCGTTCTCATTGATCATCTCGCTTTCTCTGCCTTGTTGGTGTAGGTCAGTGAATGTAAGCTCCAGTCCTCCTGTTCTAGGGGCTGTATCTGAGGTGGACTCCACTGTCCTGGCCACAGAAATGGACTGCGGGATGTCCCAGAGTCAAATCTCAGAGACTTATGAAGATGGGGAGGAGACTGTAGAGCAGAGTGAGCGGTCCTCGAGAGCTGGGGCCGAATCGGCTGAACTGCGGGAGTTCCAGGCCCAAAACCGGCGGTTGCTGCCTAACTTCAAAAACCCGCTGCATGTTATTGATGGGCCTGAGCAACGCTACTTCATTGGCATCATTGACATCTTCACTGTCTACGGCTTTAAGAAGAGGCTGGAACACCTGTGGAAGAGACTGAGGCATCCAGGGCAGACCTTCTCCACTGTCAGCCCTCCAGTTTACTGTCACAGGTTATGCCAGTGGCTGCAGGACCATACCAAATAGACTGTGATGGGCCAGGGGGCAGTAATGACTGGAAATGTGAATCACTGGTACAAGAAGGAACAGGAGGAGACTACAGGACTGTACAATATTTCAGCATTTTAAGACACCCAGATAAGAGTTTACAGCTGCTGAATGAGATTGCTTATCGTTTCAGCACTAATAGTCATAAAATGAAAGAGCTATAAAGGGTTCTTTGGAATGATACCACAGGAGAACTCCTCAAAGAACCGTTCAATGGATGATTCCTTAAGGAACCATTCTTGTAAGCATTTCATAATGGGGGGTTAACCATTACTCTGGTGCTGGAGATCTACCACCTGGCAGAGTGTAATAACTAATACACTTCGTCCAGGTAAACCTCAGGGGTCTCTGAATACAGGAGCCAGGTGTGTTGGCTTCAAACTTTCCAGGGTTTTAGATTTCCAGGACTGAATTTGGTTCGACTCCTTAACAATAATGGCTGCAACCCCAACAGGGATCAAACTTGCGGTCTTCCAGTGATGGGGCCAATGCCAATACAAGACAGTGTCCACGTGTAAATAACATGTTGGATGTTTCTTGTCCAGTGACATGGGTTTCCCAAAGTATAAACACTTTAAATTAACCTTTAAAAATACAAGAATGGTCCAGAACTTAGAGTTAAAAGTGACAGTGGCAAAGAAAAACTCCCTAGTTATAGGAAGAAACCTTGAGAGGAACCAAGGCTCAGAAGAGGAACCCATCCTCCTCTGGTCGACACCGGAGAGTGATAAAGAGATAAAAAAACATGAGCAAATAAGAGTTCAATATAAAGAGGCATCTGCAGTTCCTTGGGTGAGATCAGGTCATTTTCTGTCCATGTGCTCTGTTCAGTAGGTGTGAGGATATACTCACAGATGATCCCCCTCACCATTATCCAGGCATCAGAGTGAGACAGGATTGCTGGTACCTCAGAGTAGCTCAGAGAGAACGAGAGAGGGAGAGATAGACAGATTGTTAGGGATGCTCAGTTTTATGGATTATTTAAAGTGATGAACATTGTGGTCTGAGTGCAGGAGCTCCAGCAAAACTCTCTATGACAGCACAACTAAAGTGAAGGAAGAAGGTGCAGTTGAAAAAAAGTGTAGTCCATTTTTTCCAACATGTGGCAAAACAAATTAATCAGTTCATTAACACATCCTTGCTGAGTTAGACGTACAGCCTGTTCCAAAGTCAACTCAAAATCAGTTGCGGTTTCGCATACTGCCGTATTTCGCCTTTTAGCACAAGTGTGTGAAAGCACATATTAAGCGTGTGAATATCTGTCCTGCCTTTGTGGGACAGTTAATCACAGTAGGTCTAACAAATGTTACTTTATTCAGACATTTCTGAAGCGTCACCATCTCTTTTAACTGTGGGTACAGTGGGATCCAGAAATCTGAGACCACATTAAAAGTGTTCTGCTTATTTATTTATTTATTTATTTATTTATATATATATATTTTTTTATTTTTTTATTTAACCACAAAGAAATTTGACCATTTTGAAAAAAAGTAATGATAAGATAAGATAAGATAATCCTTTATTGTCCCACAAGTGGGAAATTTCACAATGAAAAAATGAATCAGCTCCAAGTAAACTTAAGCAGTCATGTAGTGTCCAGTTTGACTGTATGCTAACAGAAAAAACATTCAAAATTCATAAAAAATATTTTAAAGATCATACTTGGGGTTTTTATGTGTAATATAAATGCTCTTAAATAAAAATGCAAAATTATGTTAGGAATTAATGTTTTTACTAATGGTCTTGGACTTTTGGAGCCCAGTGCCAGCACTGCAAGCTCAGTGAACACCAATCTTTGATTGGTTATTGCCAGGCCATCTGTCACTGGTTGGCGCTCAATATCATGTGATAGGTTGGCACCAGACTAGATGAAGAAACAGATAAGCAAACGTGGACAAGTTTGAGGAAAACCCATATGCGTTTCCTTCCAAGTAAATGCTTGAACAGTCGGCTTTGTCACCAATACTGTTTACAATAGCATGAACAGTTTCCTTGTTTGCCGAATACAGACAAAACTCAGTGCTGTCACCTGCAGTACTGGAGAAAATCTGCTCGACTACTCAACAACCAAAGCGAAACTGCAGAGAATTTTTCTAACCTCCCCAGGAAATATGCCAAGGCCTATTGCCAAGACTGTTGTATTTCCAAGCTTCACCAATAGTTAGCAAAGCAGACTGTCCACTGATTAGCGTAGTAGCATAGCATAGCACACAGGCTGTAGATCCACACAACCATGCTTTTATAATTATTCCCAACACATTTAGAACAAATCAGGGCAGTTCAACCAGATCCCACACCAGCAAGATCTGCAGTAACAATTCAGTTTTCACTTACCAATGATCTTTACTGGAAATGCAGTCGCTTGCTGCTGAATATGCCTGTTTTTGCAGATTGATTGATGTTTTGTTGCGTTTGGGTGACTTTATTTATTTATTTATTATTTTTTGACGATATCTATATTTTTGTTGATCTGTCTTGAAAAGGCCAGCGATAATAGATCTGCCACTATATCAACTCTGCCTGTTGCTATTTTTATTTATGTTGTTATGAATCACTATTTAGCACTAAGCTAGGCCCCCATCCTGCACTGAATACTACCAAACTATACAGCCAGTAAAAATAAGAGCACAGCCATTACATATACATTCAGTGTAGTAGTATGTACAGTATAGATGCTTTGGGCGTCATGCTAGGTCGGTTGTACTGTAGTGGGTCCTTTGAGGATACACACTAGCTATGGGTATGAGGATGCCCATTGGCTATAAATCCAAATATGATTGGTTGATTAAATTCACAGCCCAAACTGTGCTCATTCTGTTCAATAGTGAGGATATATTACAGTATATATACCCTGGATGAAGGATGCTCTCCCCAGTCTTGATGTGGAAAGATTAGATCAGAAGAAGAAGGTTTAATTTGCTACAACTCCCTACATCCATCCAGGGCATTAATACAGGTTTGACTGCTGTAATCACCTGGACTTCTCTAAGGGTTTTATACTTGTACAAAGTGGACCAGATGGAGCTCCATCACTCCAGAGAGCTTTAAACCACTTTTATTTGGCTTTAGTCGTGGTAACCTTCGGCTACTGACAATGCACTGAATCCCATACAAAAAAATGTGGTTTTTAATAGTACTTGACTACAGTATAGGAAATCTCTTTAATTGATATTAAACTTTTTACTTCATGCAGAGGTTCTTTTGTTTCTAAAACGGTTCTTCACACTCACGTTGTTTACAAAAATGGCCCTTGAAGAACATCTTGAAAAATGACCTCTACGGCTGGCTCCAAAGAACCTTTTTTGACAGCTATATTTTTAAGAGTGTCACTGAACTGCGGCTGGAGAATTAATGCAATCCTGAAACCGAATGTGTAAAAAGTACATGAGAAGGTTTGATCTGATTGTGGCTAAAGATTCCTGTACATGTCTGAACTGGTCCGGTGTAACAGCATATCTAGGTGTTTTAAATTCTGGGATGGCAAAGACCACCACGGTTTCAGTTGCAGATGTTATTTCTGTTCAAAGCCATGTAAGTGAGCATGTTTTTTTTTCTAAAGCAGAGATAGGCCATATATTATTATGCAGTGTAATAAACAAGTCATCTCAGACGCCCGTTTCCTTTTTTAATCAATATTTTTATACTTTTAAATGTTTCTTATCATTTTATAATATAATACAATGTTGTGTTTATGAAGTCAACGTGTTATTGTTGTTCTACAGGCAGTAAGTTCCTCTCATGGCCATATTCATTACCCAAGGTTCTAGTCCTTTAAAAGAGTCAAATAAATCGATCAAGGCCACAGAGGCAGGGTGAAGGCAAGCACATTGCTTCCTCTGCGGTTCCAGCACATCTTTTTAGACTGCCTCTCTCAATGGAAGGCTCAACACGCTTGGAGGAGAACACTAAGAGCCAGATTTGGTACATCAGCCTCCCAGGTTGGATGGCTTCCAATGATGGGGTGAACATTTATGAGCCAGTCTATTGCAGTTATACAGAGAATTCCTCAGTAAATACGTCCAATTCTGGGCCTTACACTGGTATGTAATGGAGACTTGTTTAGCCAAGTTGTTAAGAATTTATCAGTTCTTCAGTTAAAAAAAGTTCAAATACAGGTGTTAAAATATTAACTTATTAAATATAATGGAATATAAATTAAATATATAACTTCTAATCCCAGGGGCAAGGTCCTAAGCACTAGGTCATCATTGTTTACAAGTGCCCATGAGATCCCTGGTCACCCCACACTAGCACACAGAACCGGGTTTTGCAAATATTGGGAACTTCTGGCCTAAGGTCCAGGTAGGCCAGTGTACATGGTCAGGTTTTAAGCTAAATAAAAAATGATACAAAAAAGATTTCTCACTAAATAAACGCTTGTTTGGGTGATTCAAATTGAATCGTGACTGACATCAGCGACACTAGCCCCTTTAAGTAGGACGTGTGGAGGATGTCCGATGTAACGGATGGGAGCCGGATGAGAGGCGTTGTTTATCCTACTCATTTTCCTACAAAACTGCATTGTGCGCTGCCATTGGTTAGAAGACGGGCGGACCGCGCGCGAGGAGTAGGGATTAACCAATCGCAGCGCAGGACGCGAGACACATTCAGCCAATTCCTGCCTAGGAGGCGGGCCTTGTACGAATACGGGTGGAGAAGAAAACCCGTTGCTCTCCTTAAGCAGCTTCGCCGCGACCACAATTCTAGCTGATGTAGCGTACATGATGGATTTCAATGTCAAGAAACTCGCATCAGATGCTGGCGTCTTCTTCACCCGTGCTGTTCAGGTAGGCAGTTTTTAAAAAATGAGGAATAAAAACGCTTGAAACCCTGCGCGGTGCTTGAGGCGACCAGGCGGATTTCACTTCACTCCAATGTGGACGGTTGGTGCAGCGTGAATGGACCAATATGTCCCTCCTCCTCCTCCTCCTGTATCGGCCGACAGTTTAAGCGTTAAAATGACCCATTGACCGCGTACAGTTGCTCCTACGTTGCGCATGTTTCTCGACGAGTTTCCCCCTGTGGTTTTCCCCTCGTCATTGTAAGCCGATAACGACAAGCTAAGCCCGCGTGCATTATTCATGGCTGTGCTTGAAGAGGAGCATTGGAGGAGCGCGTGCGTGCGTGTGCGCGCGTGTGGCAGTCATCATCATCATCATCATCATCATCATCATCATTATTATTATTATTATTATCATTACACTTCAGCGTTCTTTATTTAAACTAGGGTTCCCTTTGAGGGAGAACCTGTATTACAGGTCACAACAGGGTCTATAAAATACTACTTTAAAAACAATAAAATGAAATAAAAGGATGTGAATGAAATTTTATAATTTTTAAAACAACTAGTAAACCAAATCAGTCCAAGAGTACTATAATACTTGAATGAGGGAATTGAGCGAAACATCACATTAAAACAATTGTGATGGCACAGTGGTTAGCGCTGTCGCTAACACAGCAACAATGTCCAGGGTTCAAACACACAGACAATTTGCAGTAGTCAGTCGCCTTAAACCACAGTGGAAGGAAACCAGAGGAAACCCACATAAATACTAGGAGAGTTTTCAAACTCCACACAGAAAGTCACCTGTGGCCCGCGGGGGTCGAACCCAGGACCCTCTGGCTGTGAACTACTGCACCTCTGCGTCTATAGCAACAATGAATTCTCAAATAAGCCAGACAATCAGATGTATTTTTGGCCCCATATTAGAATTAGAAATGAACTTCACAGTGTCATTTTATCAGCGGTGTGTCTGTGGGTGTTAACGATTAGTGATTTGAAAGATGAAAATAAATGAAATAATTTAAATGAACTTGACGTTACTGTATAATCATCATCTTCTTCGAAAGAGTGTTATTAGAGCATCAAAATACTGGACTGATTCTGCTGTTTTCCAATATTTTGTTTCCTGCCGAAAAGTAAAAGCTGAAAGCCTCCTTCTTTCATACACTCATTTGATCTCTCTCTCTCTCTCTCTCTCTCTCTCTCTCTCTCTCTCTCTCTCTCTAAAGAGTGCATGCATTGTCTCCTGACTCTCATGATAAACCATGTGATGTTGCAGGGCCTTAGGGAAGGTGTCTGCAGCAAGTGTGTGTGTGTGTGTGTGTGTGAGAGAGAGAGAGAGAGAGCGCGCAGTGTCCTCACGGATGTTAAAGCTGCCTGTGATGAACCCCTGTGTTTTCCGATGCATCAGCAGGGGTCTTCCCTGTCTGTGAGTGGCATATTTAGTGAAGGTGTCTTCCTTTGTCCGTGCTGCATCCTCAGTGCTACGGTACTTAGTCAAAGGCAGTGATGCAAACCAAGTCATAACGGTTTCCTTGTTTTGGAAAGTCTATATTAATGTGTTCCATGCTTTTTTCAGTTCTACAATGTGGGAAATGTTTCTCAAACTTTAAATACTTTCAGTTCTTTTTTCCATCTGGGAAACACAACTGTGAGTATTCTGCCTGTCCATGTGTTTAGGCCTGATACAGTACTAATTTCTCTCCTTCAACTTGTGTCACCACATCTCCGAGCCCATGATCTAATTTTCAGGGTCTGTTCTGATTAGGGAAGTGCCAGAAATTTTTTCATAGTTGAAAAGTTATCTATAACAAATTTCTTAATATATTGTCGTTTCTGCAGAACGGATCTCACAGAAGTCACTTGAGCCTCTAAACAATCAACTTATTAGACTTCCAAATGTGTTTGTTTTGTGACCTCACAAAAAATGGCTGAAAACTGACAGTTTTTGAAAGTAATATGGACCCTTTAATGTTCTGAAAGCATCACAATCATGATATGTATCGGTTCAATCTCAATGCTAATATTCAGAGATGTCTCAATCATCTCCCAGTGTTCGATCTGAGTTGTTTATTTTTCCGTATCTGCTGATATAGAGTCCCAGTCTGATATTTGTTTTTTTCTTGATACGTTTCACAGTGATCTCTTCAAGTGCATAAAGTTATTAAAATTCAATGTAAAGTATATGCTCAAGAACTGGGTTCTTGCAATGTCCCACAAAATGATGTGGACTTGTTTGTTGCATACAAACTGATGTGCTTCAATACAGCATGCTTTAAATTAAACAAGGGGTTAATCCAGTGCGCAATGAGGCCGTGTGGGCAAACATCGGAACTGTCTGTGGTAAAGCTACTTGCATCTAATAAATTACCTCATAGGCATCAGGTGTATTGTAGCTCCAAAGATGGCAAAATTCTGTATTCGCTACCATACTGATTGGCTTCTCATCCAAAGCAAAGAATTCAGTTTTCCTCTCTAATCGTTTTACGTTTGTTACTTCAGTGCAGTCTACACCTAAATTGTCTGCCTGAATTATCTGTATTCCCATTAGTGTTTATTTTTTAGGTGTTGTTTCAAATGGGTCGTATTAAAGTCAATATTATTTATATAGCCCTTTTTACAACCAACAGAGTTTGACAGAATCTGGGTCCGAGCCTTTAAAGAGCACGCCGAGGGTGACGGAGGGCGAGGTAAAACTGCAAAAGTTTGGGCACCCTTTGAGTTCTAAAGTTTCTTTTTAAAAGGTTTGAGCATGACAGCAGCTGCCATTTGTAAATGTCAGCTGGTGCCAATTTCAAAGCTTTTCAAATACTCTGACTCTTCAAACCTTGTGCACACACTTGTAGACACTCAACAACCATGGGTTCCTCTAAGCAGCTGTGTAAAACTGATGCCCACAATGCAGTAGAAGGCTACAAGAAGATAGCAAAGTGTTGTCAGCTTGCAGTTTCCACAGTGAGAAATGTAATTAAGAGATGGCAGTTTACGGGAACTGTGCAGGTCAAGACGAGATCTGGAAGACCAAGAAAACTCTCAGAGAGACCTGCTTGTATGCTGGTCAGAAAGACAAATCAAAACTCCCATTTGACTGCAGGAAGATTTAGCAGACTCAGGAGTGGTGGTGCACCGTTCCACTGTCCTTCATGAAAGATTCAGCAGAAGAAAACCTTAGCTGCATCCCCATCATAAAATCCAACATCAGGCGTATGCAACAGAACGTCTACAGAAGCCTCGTACATTTTGAAAACAAGTGCTGTGGACTGATGAAATTAAAACAAAACTCTTTGACCACAATCAGCAAAGACATGTTTGGAGTAAAGAAGAGCAGCATTTCATGAAAAGAACACCTTGCCAACCATTACGCATGGGGGTGGATCTATCTTGCTTTGGGGTTGTGCAGTCAGTGGCACAGGAAACATTGCACAGGTGGAGGGAAGAATGGATTCCACTAAATACCAGCAAATTCTGGAAGCAGCAATCACACCATCTTTAAAAAAGCTGAAGCTGAAAATATGATTGCTTCTACAACAGGACAATGATTCTAAACAAACCTCGAAATCCACTGTGGACGACCTCAAGAGATGCAAGCTGAAGGTTTGGAATGGCCATCACAGTCCCCTGACTTAAACATCATTGAAAACTTGTAGGTAGATCTTAAAAGAGCTGTGCATGCAAGACGACCAAAGAATATTACAAAAGAATGGGAGAAAAATCCCGAGTAAGAAAACTGAAAGATTTTAAGCTGCTATAAAAAGTGTTTTCAAGCTGTGATATTTGCCAGAGAAGGTGTTACTAAGTATTACTAAGTACTAATTTTGTAGTGTCCCAAAAATTTGCAGAGTGCCACAATAATGTTTTTATTATTATTTTTTTTTTATCTTTGTTTTATTTACGACACAAAAAGTAACTTGTTTGCGTCACTTGTTTCTTCGCAGCAATGTTTGCAGAAAATATTGTGTATTTTTTTTCATGCCTGTTTTTACATCTTGTCAATTAAAAAATGACCAAAATATGTTGTTTATCAATCAACAGACAACAATAGATTGGGCTTAGGCTCGTTTATGCTCAAGCTGATCCTTTTCATTAAAAAATGCCCTGATCGGACACAATACCCATCTTGGAGATTGGATCTGGACATTGCTAAGTTTTCCTTATTTAAAGTAAAGCGAGTGGTCGTACACTTGGGTAGAGATTAGATGAGCAGTTCTCTCACCAATCCCAAGACAAAACTGCGTTCCCCTTCAGTCTCTGTTTGTTGAGGTCAGAGAAACGGACAGAGTGCAAGCTAACAGCTGAGCAGTGGTCATTTACAAGCTTGCTCGTCTGTTTTCTAGTTGTCTGCCCATTTGCAGTACAGAGCAGAACTTCTGCACCTATAATTTGTTTGCTCTCCTCTTTAGCAATTGGGGAGTTTGTAAACTTGGAATGTTTTCCTCTCAGTCTGGTTTCTTTTCACAAAGAGAAAAATTCTAGTGGACCAAAAGGTCACTACTGTAAAAGTCAGCCACCTTGTTTATTAGGTCAGACTGATTTTCTCATGTTCATCTTGTCTGATACTGATACTGAAACTAAGAGGTTTCATACTCAAGATGATATTGCTGAGTGATGTGATGACCATTTATGACAGAATAGCAGATATTAGATGCTTGGATCCCGTCTCTCACTCTGACATGACAGATGGTAGATGTCTGGCTGTGCTCCTGCTTATGGCTTCATAGTCAGTCGACTTTGCTGGGTGAGGAGCAGACATTTCCTTTCAGCCGATAACTGGCCCCCTTCACCAACATGCTAATTAAAGTGTACAGAACCATAAACTGAAAACCATACTATGTGTTTATGGTGCTTTCTCAATCAATCAATCAACCAATCAGTCAGTCAATCAGTCAGTCAGTATCTCTATAATCCTAAAAGGTGAAAAAAATTAAGCCAGCACTGTGCATTATATTGTATGATAAATTTACTGATAAATGTATCAAATTGTATGTGTGGGGTTTTTTTTTTGCCAATTTATAGTTTCTTTAATTTAACTGTGAATAAATGTCAGTGGGGATGGTGTTCTTAGGGTCATAGTCAGCATTTGCCTTCTTCTAAACACGGTTAAGTTGAGTTGTGGCCAAAGAGCTTGATTTTGGTCTCATCTGACCACAGAACCTTCTCCCAAGCTCTCTCTGAATCATTCAGGTCTTCCCTGGCAAATTTCAGACGGGTCTTCACATGTGCCTTATTGAGCAGGAGGACATTGCGGGCACTGCAGGATTTTAATTCATTACGACGTAGTGTGTTATCAATGGTTTTCTTGGTGACTGTGGTCACAGCTGCCTTGAGATCATTAACAAGCTCCTCCCTTGTAGTTCTATGCTGATCTCTCATTTTCTCATGATCATCCTCACCCCACAAGGTGAGATCTTGCGTGGAGTCCCAGACCAAGGTCGATTGATGGTCATTTTGTTTTTCTTCTATTTTCAAACAATTGCACCAACAGCTGTCTCCTTCTCATTCAGCTTCTAGCCCCTTGTGCAGGGCTACAATCTTGTCCCTGATATTCTTACACAGCACTTTGGTCTTGCCCAGGGTGGAGAGGTCCGAGTCTGATTGATTGATTGAGTCTGTGGACAGGTGTCTTTTATACAGGGGACTAGTTTAGACAAGTTGAAATTAGGAGTATCTAACTGGTCTGTGGGAGTCAGAACTCTTAATAGGTGGTAGGGGATCAAATACTTATTTCACTCAATTAAATGCAAATTAATTTATATATTTTTATATGATTATATAAAGGTTTTCCAGATTTTCTTTTTGATGTTCTATCTCTTACTGTTAAAATAAACCTACCACTAAAATTATAGACAGTTTATTTCTTTGTCAGTGGGCAAACTTACAAAATCAGCGAGGGGTCAATGAATGATTTCCTCCACTGTATACTGTATATTATAAATTTCCTTTGAGACTGTGTATCTTTTCTACTACTTCTATTCCTCTCCTTCTTCCTCTTCTTATTGCACCCCTCCCACTATGTAAAGCGAAAGACCCTGGCTTTGTCAAAGGCACTATATATGTGTAACTTCTTCTTCTTTTTTACATATTTTTTATATTAAAATTAAACATTTATATTTAATATGTAAAATGTATTATATTTGGTGATGTATTTATACAAATAAAAGATAAAATAACATATCTGAAGGTTTCAAAAGCTTTAGGATACTCTTAGGGTTATCATATCATTTAAAAGTGAAATCTGAAGTCTGATGTTTTCAGTTAATAGCTCGTTACAAACTTTCAAGCACCAATGTATGAACTCATGCAGGTGATAATATTTTAGAAAGCTTGTGTTACATTGGAGATTAGGATGTTCTTTTTTTCACTGGCATTAAATCAGGTGGAAAAAGAATCTAGTTAATGCACCAATAATCCACTTGTTTCTGCGACAGGTTTATTGAGTGGTTTGTTGGGATAGTATGACGAGGCTTTATACGTTATGATGTATAGCAACTGGTAATGATATCTGCTCATTTTAAACATACACGTTCAGCCACAACATTAAAACCACTCATGCGTCACCTGAATAACATTGATCTCGTTACAATGGCAACTGTTAAGGTGTGAAATATATACCAGAAGTGTTGGAAGCCACATTTGTGATGGCTAGACGACCACATCAGATCATCTTCAAAACCTCAGATCTTGTGGAGTGTTCCACGTGTGCAGTAATCACTATCTACTAAAATGACCCAAGGAAGGTGACCCAACAACTGTGGCATGGGTGCTAAAGGCTCAGTGATATATGTGGGCAGTGAAGGTTCACTGCTGGTCCAATCTCCCAAAAAAGCTACTGTAGCATAAATAGCTGAAAAAAGTGAATATTGGCTATGGTAGAAAGGTGTCAGGATACCCAGTGCAACACCACATGCAGTGTAACATCAGAGTGCCCGTGCTGACCCATGCCCACATAATGGGCACTTGAGCATCAGAACTGGAGGATGAAGCAATGGAAGAATGTGGCCTGGTCTGATGAATCGTTTTCTTTTACGTATGGATGGCCATTGGGAATCATTTACCTGGGAAATACATTGTTGCAGACCAGGTACATCATGGCAGCAGTGCTCTTTAATAGCATTAGCTTCTTTCAGCTAATTCAACTAATGTCCTACCATATTGCAAAAACAGTCAGTTTCCCAGATCTCAGTCCAGTCGCGACATTGTTTGATGTCCTGGATGAACTGGTCTGGTCCATGAAGACCCATGAGTTGGGTCTTTCCAACTTGGACTTAAAGATCTGCTGCTTGGTCTTGGTGCCAGATACCACAGCGCACCTGTAGTGGATTCAATGTTGGCACTGGTCACTGGCGGTAATAAGGGGGCCTGCACAATATTAGGCAGGTGGTTTTAATGTTCATACCAATTGGTGTAAAAATAATAATTCCACATTGTAGAAAACAAATGTATCACTAGATCAGTTACATCTGAGATTTTCTCAATTTTCTGTATTTTCCTTCATTTTTTTCTTTTTTTCATTCTCTATATATATATAATTAGTACAGGCCAAAAGTTTGGACACACCTTCTCATTCAATGTGTTCTTTTTATGACCATTGACATTGGTAGATTCTCACTGAAGCATCAAAACTATGAATGAACACATGGAGTTATGTACTTAACAATAAAAAGTGAAATAACTGAAAACATGTTTTATATTCTACTTTCTTTAAAATAGCCCTTTGATCTGATTACTGCTTTACACACTCTTGGCATTATCTCCATGAGCTTCAAGAGGTAGTCACCTGAAATGGTTTTCCAACAGTCTTGAAGGAGTTCCCAGAGGTGTTTAGCA
>JBBIGC010154296.1:0-17657 GCA_037576955.1 Lepidarchus adonis
CAACAGCAGCAACAGTAATAGTAGTTCTAGTAGCAGTAGTAGTAATAGTAGTAGTAATACCAGCAGTAGCAGTAGCAACAGTAGTAGTAATAGTGGTGGTGGTGGTGGTGGTGGTAGCAGTAGTATTAGTGGTAGTACTAGTAGTTGTAGTAGTAGCATTAATAGTTGAAGTAACAGTAGTAGCAGTAGTAGTAGTTGCAATAGTAGCAGTGGTAGTAGTGGTGGTAGTAGTAGTAGTATTAGTGGTAGTAGCAGTAGTAGTAGTTGTAGTAGTAGTAATAGTTGCAGTAACAGTAGTAGCAGTAGTAGTCGTTGCAATAGTAGCAGTGGTAGTAGTAGTATCAGTAGCAGTAATAGTAGTCTTAGTAGTAGTAGCAGTAGCATCAGTAGTAGTAGTGGTGGTAGAAGTAATAGTATTAGTGGTAGTAGCAGTAGTAGTAGTAGTAGTAGTAGTAACAGTAGTAGTAGCAGCAGCATCAGTAGTAGTAGTAGTGGTAGTAGTAGCAGTAGTAGTAGCAGTAGTTGTCGTTGCAATAGCAGTAGTAGTAGTAGCAGTAGCAGTAATAGTAGTAGTAGTAGTAGTAACAGTAGTAGTAGTAGTAGCAGCAGCATCAGTAGTAGTAGTAGTAGTAGTAGTAGCAGTAGTAGTAGTATTAGTGGTAGTAGCAGTAGTAGTAGTAGCAGCAGCATCAGTAGTAGTAGTAGTAGTGGTAGTGGTAGTAGCAATAGTAGTAGTAGCAGTAACAGTAGTAGTATCAGCAGCATCAGTAGTAGTAGCAGCAGTAGTAGTAGCAGCAGCAACAGTAGTAGTAGTGGTGGTAGTAGTAGTATTAGTGGTAGTAGCAATAGTAGTAGTAGTAACAATAATAGTAGTAGTAGCAGCAGCAGCAGCAGCATCAGTAGTAGTAGTAGTAGTAGTAGTGGTAGTAGCAATAGTAGTAGTAGTAGTAACAGTAGTAGTAGCAGCAGCATCAGTAGTAGTAGTAGTAGTAACAGTAGTAGTAGCAGCAGCATCAGTAGTAGTAGTAGTAGTAGTAGTAGTAGTAGTAGTAGTATCAGAAAGAAAACTCAGTAGTGATGGGTAAAAGGGTTTCAGGCTGCATTTTTTTAAAGCAGCTGTGGATTGTGTTAAGTGACATCAACTTCCTCAAGAACTCTCAAGGCCATGTGACTTTGTTTATCACAGCAGTATGACAGTATAAACAGTGGAGGAAATAATATTTGACCCCTCGCTGATTTTGTAAGTTTGCCCACTGATAAAGAAATGAACAGTCTATCATTTTAATGGTAGGTTCATTTTAACAGTGAGAGACAGAATACCAAAAAGAAAATCCAGAAAATCACATTTTATAAAATATATACATTCATTTGCATTTTACTGAGTGAAATAAGTATTTGATCACCTAGCAATTTTTTAACATCCATCCTCCTGTCGATGTGGTGAAGTTGTCCTGTGCCCTTAGCAGAGAAACACCCACAAAGCATAATGTTTCCACCTCCATGCTTGACAGTGGAGATGGTGTTCTTGAGATCATAGTCAGCATTCTCCTTCCTCCAAACACGGCGAGTTGAGTTGAGGTTAAAGAGCTCAACCACCTTCTCCCAAGCACTCTCTGAATCATTCAGGTGTTCATTGGCAAACTTCAGATGTGTCTTCTTTTATTTACTTATTTACTTGAGCACTGCAGGATTTTAATCCATTACGGCTTAGTGTGTTACCAATGGTTTTCTTGGTGACTATGGTCCCAGCTGCCTTGAGATCATTGACAAGCTTCTCCTGTGCAGAGCCCCAGACCGAGGTCGATTGATGAGCATAAATACACTAGACCCTCACTGTTTGGGTCATGAGTAGTGCAGTAATATAACTGAAGTGCCTTCATGCTGTAACACTACGTTTTGTAACTGGTTCCTTAGCAAATTCAGGAATTGCACATAGAACAGGCCACAGAATTCAGCACAAGCTTGGATGCAAAAAGCAACAATAAATATGCATGCAAGACGCAGGTTTTATCAACCATGTGATCTACTCAACAGCCCCCTCAGAGTGTTGAAGCCAAAAGAGCATTTCCTCTTTAGAGTTCATGTGCCGCTTTGACTGAAGCGCTGTTGTTTTGATTGAGACATTGCTCTTGTCTCAGTTTGAGGATATGTCTATTCTCTGTTGTCGTCTGTTCTGTCAAAAGCCGTTTGTCTCTGATTATAATGTGGCGTCACAGGCAGCAGCTGGGAAAGGGAATTCGTAATGTGTCACTCCAATTTATTTGACCCCTGTTTGTTCTAGCGAGGCTGTGGCAAATAGAAAAAGCTCACAAGTTCCCGAGTCTAAGCTGCCCTCCCAGTCTTTTCCGATAAAGTCTTATATTGTATTCTGTATTAAGTTGCCTGAGTAATGGGATGTGTAGTTAAGCACCATTGAATGGAATTAATCATGAGAAAATCTGATCAAAGACTGATGGTTTGTAAGTGACTGAAAATCACGAGGCCAACTTTAGCGCTCTGAAGGGGAATGTTCTGTTATTCTCTGTAATAACAATGCTTCCAAATATAAAGATTCTTCCCTAAACAAGGCTCACATGATACCTTAATTAAAGATATTGTGAGTATGACATTTAGGATGCTCCCAAATATAAATGGAGCATTGTGACCACCATATCTGAAAACCAGATGTGAAACCAGACCCAAATAATACCGCAACCCAATGAAATGTAGGGCAAAGATCTTGGACAAAAGTGTAAGGCATTGTGAGAGAAAAACCTCATTTACACACCAAGATGAATGCGTCCATTTCAAATGATGTTACTGTCACTGCCCACATACTTCCATGCGTACGGTTGGTATGGACGTTAAGCAGTACATCCACTAGGGGGCAGTGTCAAAAGTTTTTGACAAACACGGTGACAGTAACCTTAACCCAGTTGAGGTGGTTTGGACATCCCCCTGGGTGCCTTCCTATGAGCGTGTTCCAGGCATGCCCCACTGGGAGAAGACCACAGGGAAGGCCCAGGACACGCTGGAGGAAGTGACTGGGGGGTGTGGTGTGGGGGTGGGCGGAGTTGGGCTTTCTCTCTCGCGACCTGACTCCGCATAATCAACAAATAATGGATGGATGAATTGTGGCAGTAAAGGAAATTATAAAACTCAAATAATGTAACATCATACAGGCATTTGTATTCCTTACTATATTTAGTATGACAAACCATACAGACAGAAGCAGCTCCTTTCAGGAACCTGAAATTGAAATATTTAAAAATAATTTTCAAAGTAAGGAAGTGAGTTTAATATGGCTACATTTGCACCATGCCTTCTACTGTAACTGGTCTAAATTAATATCATGATAAACATTCAGTGTAGAGTCCTCCAGGCATTCCAAGGCCAAACAAATTCAGGAAATAAAAAATCAAAAAACAAAAACAAAAAAACCCAGGCACATCTGGATGGTTGTACTAAATGTATATGACATTGTATAGTCTAGGAATTTGTTGTAAATATTGCCCACTGGGAAACTATGCAATAAAATCCCCGCACTCTCACCTCCACCAACATCCGTATAGAAGACTTTTACTTCGATCCTCAGCGGTGCCTGTCTAGAAACATGCCTCAACCTCCCAGCTGTAAACAGATTTCAGTCTGGTAATAGAAAGGTAAAGCCACTTTATGTATGGCAAACACTGAAAACCTACATCTAAAAGCCAACGTTCTGGCCTATAGAAGGAGAGGAACTTGGACAGGAACTCTGGGCTGAGGTCTAGGAGGTCAATTCTCCCTGGATATACAATGATAGTACCAAGACGTACATCTGTGGAGTGGGGTGTCAAATGTTTATTGACAATGATGGGTAGAAACGTGGATGGGTGTGGTTGCCCTCCCAGGTTTTGTTATTTCAGAACCCTTGTATTGGTAGAAAAAAACAAGGACCATTCGGTTGTGTCATTATACCATTATAGCCTCTGTCACAACTCAACCCACAACTTCTAGAATTCCTTAAACACAAGGGTTGTTGTCACTGAACTGGATACAGTCCCGTTACTGCAGCATTTCAAGCTTTGTTCATCTTATTTAATGACTGATTGCAGAAGCTGCTGGAACTAATGTATATCATGACCTACTTTTAAAAAGAAAAGTCACTAACCTTGATTTCAACACTGCAGCTACATTTTGAGCAATCTGCAGCACTGAAATACGATAGGCCATTGAGTCCCTACCATTTCAAGCATCAACATCTCCAAAAGAGAAGTGCTTTGAAGCTTACCAAATGAAAATTCACCCAACCCTCTTGAAGATATAAAGGATTATGAACTACAAGGCCAATCTCGTAGCCCCAGTCATTAGATTCAGCCATTTCCAATGATGCCAAAGAGGGAGGGTTGCTTCTATTCCCACTGCAATCTGATGTAATAGAACTGGTCAATATTTTCTCCATTAAGAGTATAGAGCTGTCCAATGGCATTATGTTCTTTCATTCATTCATTATCCAAACCTCTTACCCAATACGGGTTATGGGGAAATTGGAGCCAATCCCAGCTGACTCTGGGGCTAAGGTAGGGGTCACCCTGGACAGGAGGCCAACCCATCCCTGGGCAACACAGAGGCAGACAACTGTTCACACACTCACCAAAGGGGCGTTTAGAGTAGCCATTCAACCTTAACCACAAGCCTTTGGACAGTGGGAGGAAACCAGAGCACCCGTAGGAAACCCAGGCAAACATTGGGGGAGCTTCCACACAGAAAGACATTTGTGGTTGGGGGGATTGAACCCAAGACCTTCTTGCAGTGAGGCCACTGTGCTAACCACTGCTGGCATTTTGCTATTAGTGCTATAGTTTACAGTTTACACCCGTCCAGTGTTGGGGAGCTAACAGGAAGTTAAGAGCTAAGCTGTCAAATTTAGTTGTTATCTATCCATCCTGTTGCTTTGCAGTTTTAAATATTTTAATGTTGTTAATAGCTCAGTGATGTGTAAGTTGGAAACTCTCACACAGCAGTGTTACGGTAAACTGGGGGAGTAGTTCACAGGACAGGAAGTCACTGTAACAGGTATGGGAAATGACCTCTTAACACACTTGATGTAAACTTGAGGATTCAGGGTTTGGTTCTTAAATATAGGGCGATGTCCCAGTGTCTACCTTCATAGAATAGTAAGACAGAGAGACTGAGAGAGAGAGAGAGTGAGAGAGCGAGGCATGGAGACCTTTGTCTTTCTGTTTCTATAATTCAGCTTCTCTAACCTCAAGGAGGAAGTGTACTTCAAAATGCTCGGCGAGACCGAGTTGCATGCCTCCAGAATGAAAGACAGCCACTCAAGGTATGTTTTTAAAGCCTTTCGTCAAAAATTCTTTGCAATTTTTGCATGGACCTTCATGGACGATGCTGGTTTGCAAAAACAATGTTATTTTTCTGCATGGGACATGTTAGTGTATGATGAGAATGAGCTGAAGAGAAACTTCCCTTATTTGCGTTACTCAACTCTATGAAGGACACGGCTAATCCAGGCAATGTTTCAACACCAAAACCAGTCACTGGTCGTGGTAAATCCAGATTATCCTGCGGTTAACTCACTAACCTTGGCTGTACGTCTCCAGATAGTTTTAAGGGCTATAGAAGATATAGAAGAGGATGGAAACCAATCGCTGTCAAGATTCTTACTATAGGTGCTGCTGTACTTTTGGCAACACAAGGAAACAATAATCAATACCAGTAGCAGTAATCCTCATGGTTGGGCTGTTTAATTGTGGTCTATTAGATGTTAGGTGTTTACTGTGCAGCAATTTACACTGGAAAAAACTATGATCAAGAGTCTGGTTGGTTCAGCAGAGGTACCTTGTGTAAACTGATTCTGGTTCACCAAGTATTACTTCGCTCTGCAGGAAAACGCAAAGATTCGTCAAAGTAAAAAAAATGGCTCTTAATTACTTGTGTTAGCAATACTTCCTCTTCTAGCTTCTTTTAGCCAGTCTCATTAGATTAGCATTGTACCATTCCAAGTTTGTGCAAGGCCCCTACTGACCAACACAGAAAAATGGAGGACAATGCAGGAAGATTCTTGTAGAAGTACCCCCCATGGTACAACAATGGTCTTGGGATCCATAAAAATGGCATAAAGGTACACACTCGAGAGTGCCATTGCCATGAATATTGTAGTTCTTTTCTAAAAATACATAGACAGGGCTTGTAAAGGCAATGCACTCTGTGCAGAAAGGATGATTTTTACTAATTTTTCACATTTTGGCATAAACTGCAATAGCATTTCCCATGGTTTCTCTTAAACTGTTAAAATAAAAGTCAAAACTCAACAGAAATGTATTACTGTACTTGTAGCTTGTTAAGTCATTCTCCTATAAAAAAGGACCTACTGTAGCTGTAGTTTGTTGGACCCAAACAGTCACTGGAGTGATACTACATACCTTCTTCTACTGCAAGACAATAATGTTTTTAACCAGTACAACTGGGGCACCACTGCAGCAATGGCGTTTGTACTCTCAAAGGTAGTTTTTTATTGTAAGAGTGTACATTCCAATGACTATTGCCAGAAAAGGCTCCTGTACAGGTTGTCCCTCATAGTACAAGCGATGTAAATGTATCTACGAGGGTAAAAACAATGGGATATCCCATTAACTTTCCCAGGAGAAATGGGGGAAATGTGTTTTTCTGGATGGACTTGAAAGCGTATCACCCTAGTGACTTGAGGATGCCAACTGCACGTGACCTGAAAGAACAAGTATGTGTAAGTGCATCCTGGTTGATAGGATTTCTTACCATTTGTCTCCATGTAGAAAAAAGGACAAGGACAAGGACAAGGACAAAAAAAGTAGACTCAGCCTTCTGCTGGCCAAGTCTGGATCGCATGAGAACGTCAGCCCAGAGAAAAAGCCCCCAGCTACAACCAACCAGTAAGTCTTTACCACTTGTGCCAACATGCTGGAACCTAGTTCCATCTTGGTAGAAGCATCAAAACACTGCGAAAGCTTTTAACATGATAAGGCATCTGCACATTAGAGGCGCCTTTGAAGAGCTAAGTCTGAAGTTTCAAGAGGCCGACTGATATCTAATCGTTGTGACTTGCAGCATCCCGCCCGAGGTGGCTCTGAGATGGAGCGATTCCTTTGAAGAACTGCTGGGCCATTCAGGTGAGATTACACTAACTCCAGCTTAACATTTAAATGAGCGCTCTGAAGCGCAATCTGAGTTCCTCAAACCCCCCACTGTCTGGACCAAAAAAGAAGGGCTTGCTCATGGTGAGAACCTACGGTTCAGGGAACTTGATTAGGATAAAACGAGACACTGGTGGTCCTCTGACATTTCCAACCCCTGCTTGTAATGCTCAATACAACTTCATGCTTAACAAACAGCAAACAAAAATCGCTGTGAGGAAGCTCTCTGTGCACGAAGGCTCATAACATGCAAAACCAACAACTGTCACTTCTGCATTGTAGGTTAAAAAAAGTCACAGTTTGTAGACCAGTAGTTCTCGGGTCTGCTGTTGCCATGCGCGTTGTAGTTCTTTTCTAAAACGGTTTGTTGAGGCAAGGCACTTTGGGCCAAAAGAAAGGATTTAGTTAAATCAGTCATTTTTCACATTTTTGAGCTAAAGTTCTATAGCTTCACTTAAAGTGGTATCAATAAAAATCAAAACTCAACAGAAATGTATTTATTGTATCCTTGGAAGGGATAGGAAAGCAGACACAGCTGACAACACTACCCACATTATAGGGCACGCCATTCTATAAGCCGCAGAAAATGCTCATTTATGTTTTAAAAATCTAAGATAAGCCGCCCTATGTTATTATCTGCAGTGTTACTGAATTTATTAATCTGAAATAGAAGCATCTTCTTTGGCCCCTGGAGTCAAATGCAGCTTTATACCGATAGTGACATTATATTGTAGTTGAGCATAAACAATTAAATTGATCAGATTTGGATCTCACCGATATTATGCCACAACGCAAGAACGACGCTGCAGAATTTAAGCTCCAGGTTGTTGCTTTCGCAAAGCAACATCTGCAACATCAGACACAAACGTGTGTCCGACATCTGCAATAGCAAAGAAGCACAGGTCTCATTTGACGATGTTTGTGAATTTGATTTTGTAGGGTTTGAAGAAAGGTAAGCTAATAATTTTAGCATTTCAGTGTTGATAATTTTATACTGAAGAATTTATATGTAGACGGATGATTGACAGCACTGTACTACAGTACCTCCACCCTCCAGTCATTCAAACAAAAATGAAAAACTCCTTTCCAAGCAAATAATAATGTTTTGTTCATTTTATTTCTACTATGTATTATACACTATGATGTAATGTAATGTAGCAAAGGCCTGAAAAAGTTTGTGAGGTGCTGGATGCATTAGAACCATTTATGTGACAGAACATGGTCACTGATCTGTCTTTGCCTTGTGTTGCTTTTCGAACTGTTCGTTGCTGCAGTAAACAGTACATTTAAATTTAGTGAATAATTTGGACATGCCGTGTTTTGTACTAATTTATACTTTTAGCGAATGTGTTTTCATGTTTTTAGATAGACTGTCCTATTTAAGCAAGACAAACTCAACATCAGGTTTGTAAAACTCATGTATAAGTCGTGGCCTATTGTTGGAGAAACACAGTAACCATCAGAGCAGGATTAAGACGAGAACAAATCAAAACACTGACACATGGCTACGTAAAGAAAACATAGGCACTTTATGTAGGAAAATCAAAATACAGCAGCCAACCTTTCACTTGGTTTATGTGACATCAAATGAACAACAATAAAACTATAAGATTTCACAAATCTGTTCTGAAAAAACTCTCAATAATGCTTATATTACTAATAATGGATGAAAAACAATAGTCACTGTTAGCATTACTCAACTGACCTAATGCTATCTGGTGACTACTAGCTTAGCAGGCTGACGTGCCCTTGAGCAAGGCACCTGCTCACCATGTACGTCGCTCTGGATAAGAGCTTCTGCCAAATGCTGTAAATGTATGTATGTGTGGTTAAGCTATTCCTTTAATCCAAACATGTGCATACGTAAGTGCATTAAGATGTTTTAGTCGCATTTTCATGTGAAACTTCCAACAGAAACGAATACTTGTGAGAATCTGAATAATGAAATTGCAACAATTAATCGTACCTGTTGTTGTACTATAATGACTCGTATCGACACGTTATAAACTCATTCATTTGTTACAATATTTCCAGGATCAGGATCCATTTAAAAACCTGTCAAATGTATTCAAGCCACTTAATGGAAGATATTTTCTGGAGTATAGATCCAGGCCTTTCTTTTAAAATATCAATAATAAGCTTTATTTATAGAGCACTTTTCATACAAGATGCTGCTCAAAGTGCTTTATAATATACATAGTTAATATAATTTGTTATACATGTATATATTATATTTGTATATATAGTGGGTAGTGATGTTTTTTGTAAAAAATCTATTTATAGAAGGTTTTATTAAATAAAAAAGTTTTTAACTGTTTTTTTTTTAACTATTTACTCTTGATGCCTGGCGGATATTAATTGGAATTGTATTCCAGAGTTTTGGTGCATTAAAACTAAAGGCTTCATTTTAGGGACCTTCAGTAAAGCAACGTTTGCTGATCTTAAAGCTGATTTGGGGTGTATTCCACCAGACAGTCTATAATGTATGCAGGGGCTAATCATTTAGAGCTTTATAAACCAGTAGGAGGATTTTACAATCCTTAGCCACAGTAAAGAAGCTAAAACTGTAGTTACGCACCATTTAGCTCAAACACCATGTGCTACATTCTGCTACAGATGGGGTGGAGGCCTTCACACAATTCCTACGCACCGAGTTCAGCGAGGAGAACATTGAATTCTGGTTGGCGTGCGAGGACTACAAGAGCACAGAGTCAGCCACCAAACTGCAGACCAAAGCCAAGCAGATGTACGCCGTGTTCATTGAAGGAGAGGCCCCCAAAGAGGTAAAACAAAGAAGCTAGTAGCGCAAAAACGTGAACTCTGGTTATGAAAGATATGAAAGACGCCATTTTCCCTGGCAGCTCTTTTAAGAGCTCTGCAGAGCAGGCAAATAAAGCAGCCATGGCTTGCTGTGTTCGAAATCGCCATCTGGTGGTCAAGTCTCCTTTCTGCATGTCTCGCTGCAGTATTATTGGAACACTGCCATTTAAAAAACACATTTGATTCCCTAAAGCAGCAGTGCTACTGGTCCAAACTTCTAAAATATAGAGATGAAACAAGGTCTGTCCAGGGGTCCTTGAAGATCATTGCTCAAATTACCTTACAATGGATGGTTCTCTAAAGGAACACCTCTGTGTTTTTTTAAGTAATCTGTGTCTGACACATCTGTAGTGTACAGTAGTGGTGTAAATTACAAGTGTCCTCACAATTCGATTTAATATCAATTATTTTTGCCAACAATCCAATACCTTAAAATATACACCGATTTGATTTGGTTCAATACTGGGGTCAGTCAGTATGAAATATTATTAACTTTTACACAAACTGCAATATTTTAATCTACTCTCACATGCAAACAGATTACAATCTGAAAATGTTATTATATAAGGTCAAATACAGTGAAATAATCATAAACAAAAGCAACAACACAGTAAGGAAACATTGTGCACAGTAAAATGATGTAGGTTTAATTGTGGAACGAACACAAATTGATTTTCATTTGTCAGATTGATACATTGGATTGTACGCTACTTTGGTTGATGCATCAATACAGATTGATCCATTGTTACACCCCTAGTGTACAGTTAGCACAGATATACATTTAGATCCCTGTACGTAGTAAAGGACAGGGAGCCTCATTACTCAAGACACTTTAAAAATAAAAGCCTATGGGTGATGTGTTGATAGTGTTTTGAGTCAGCAGGTCTTTTTTTTCTCTGGTGAGCAACCATACAATATAGATAAAGCACAAAGGTGAGGTTAACGAGAGTGGAGTTCCATCTATTCAATTGTTCTTTGAATATTTTTTTCAAAATGTCCGACATTTTTCAAAATGTCCGCCTTATTTAATTGTTGAGATCGCCCAGCATAGTCTGAAACAATTTCCTGTAGACAAACCACCGGTGAAACTATCCATGTCTTCTGAGTATTTAAATGGTGATGGTAAAATGGTTTAACTGGGGGCAAAAAGTTATTTAGCTTGAATATACTCCTCGACCAGATTCATTAGCATTTCATACAATAAGTCTTTGGGAAGTTTGGGCACCTGGTTCCTAGCATCACTTTTGAGTAATTCTGACTTAGCAAGTTTCTTTAGAATGAAGCATTTTAGGCCAAACTCTCTGAATGAGTTTGTTTACAGCTTACCCACTTCATTGAACAGAAATTATAAGAAATCTGTGGAATTTCCCATCTAAGGGATGTGAAGCTCTCCACTATGACTGAGACCCATTGTGAACACTGGTCGGGCTGTATTTTGCTCGTTGAGGCACTGAGCTGAAATAAAACTCTGCTCAACTGCTCGTTTACACCCTGAGCAACACGACTGGCGGCATAGTGTCCGTAGCACAGCTCGGCCACATGACCGAGATGGGGATGTGACCGTGTGGTTTTCCTGCTTGCATGTGTCGCAGTCAGGGCTGCAACCTCCCCCTACATAACCCCCCTGTCAGCCTCCCACGCTCACTCAGCCTAAGAATTCACAGCCACAAGCACAACAACAAAAAACATGAGCAGTGGCGTAAACCATGATAGCACATGACTACATCTTGGAAGTGCTTGTGACTCCTGAGCTTTGCATAGATACTGTACTTCTTCATGAACTGAGCAGATGCAGTCGATAAGACCAACGAAGGACCCAAAAAGTATACAACTTTAGACAAGATTTGTTCAATATTTGAATCATTCGCTGCGTTTTTCAGACCAGCCCCAACTTTCTTCCTACTTGATCCAGATGTAGTTGATCAGTCAAGACGTTTTGGGAGTTTTTAGTTTAGAAGTAGCGCTAACATTGCCTCATTAACGGAAGTCAATCGTCACAGAAATCTTTTATGTAAACACATTCCCATTAACTCCTCAAACCGCTCTCCCTCTTTGAGAAGGTGGTGCAGACTATTTGACAGCTACAGACAGTTATTAGACAGCTCCAAGGCTGCTATTCGCTGGGTAATGGGCCCTGGTGCTAAATGCGCCCATGGGCTAAATGATGGATAAGCTGGAAGGAAAAATCAATGGTATTGCTGTTGGTTCTGGAGAAATAAAAAAATCTGTGTATAGCTGTATATGATCTGTGCACTGGCGAGAGTACGCTCACAAATGTAAACTTTAAACACATTTAAAACATTGCAAAACACTTAAATAAACGGAACCGGAACTCGTTGTGGACTAAGAAAACGTTAGAAATAATTAAAACCGATAAAAATGACTGTGTTTATAAATCAATTGTGTATTTGTTTAAAACATTGCTGAATTTATTTGTAAAATTAAACATTGCTATTTACATTTAATGTAAACGATAGGGCTGTGCTCAAGAAATCAATATAGCAAAACATCACAACCTACACATATCGATTTTGTCAGTTTAAGACATTTTTTGGTAAGTTGTCCAATGGTGTAATGGAAGTATTGAGAAAGAAACATCCCCTATTATGCAGTGCGCAATACAGCTGTATGGTATCGGCAACTAACATAGTCTGAATGTAGTTATGTTTGAAACATCAAACATAAAAAACAAGTATGTCATGCTAACAACGCGGCTAGCTAACAACGAGGCTAGCTAACAACACAGCTAACAATGGAGGATGTGCTGATTGTTTAGCTGGAATTTGTACAAAAGTATTTACAGCACCTGTTTTTGTTGGACACATGGACAAGATCCAGAAACAAAGTGAAACTAAAGTAGGGAAAAAAAGCGTTTACATTTTTACCTGCTTGTTGTAGAGGCCATCATATTTGTATAATGATATGTATTGCATTGTGAGGCTGGTGGCAATACCCAGCCCTATTAAATACTAATGCAAGTTTGTTGAATAAAAATAGTAATTTGTTGAATAAAATAATGTGAATTATGTTAATTTAAATTTGTACCACTAAGAATACAATTAAAGTAGGTTGTTTATGAAAATGTATCATATTTTCAAAAAAGTATTGCCAGCAGCACTTAGCAACACAGGAAAAGGTTTGTTCCTTCATATAACTTAGTCTTACTGTGTCCTAAACCACACCAACAAGTCACGGCTGCGTTATAAAAGAGCTGGATGCGGTTGGAGTGGGTTGAGAGACACTCTGGGGATGTATTCAAACAAATACATTAGGTGGCTACTGACACCTACGATAACACTAATGTTGTAGCTCCAGCCCCTAAACTGAAGAAAATAAGTGAACCAATGTGTAAATTCATTTTTTTCACCAAAACGTTCTTTTCTGTAAGTTCTGTGAGTTCTTGGTGTTTCGTTCCTTCTTAATTTCAGGTGTAAACTTAATTCCTTATCATTATATATTTTTTTCTTCAGATCAACATAGACCACTCAACCAAGGTGACCATTCAGAAGAATATTGCCCAACCAACCCAGTCTTGTTTTGATGCAGCACAAAGCAAGATCTACGCCTTAATGAAGAAGGACTGCTACCCACGGTTCCTGGCCTCTGACATTTACTTGACCTTGACCAAGAGAAAGGGCCCTGTGGTCATGACCAGGAGGAGGTCACGATCCTTTGTATTTAATGAACGGAGTGAGACAACACCCTGGTTGTAGCTTTTTAGAAAATATGACGTTCATTAGGCACTGGTCTCAATTACTTGACTTGACAGACGCCTGTTACATTAACATTTCCAGCATTAGGGTTCACCTGCCCATTGGAATACTAACGCTATTAATAAATTATTTAAAAGAAAAACTGGCCCTTTGCTCAATATTCCATGCTAAGCTATTGTCTAACTACATGATCAGTCTTTTCTTTGACTTGTAAATTGTACATAAAACGTGTGATAAATCATTGTATAATAAAAATGTATTTCAATAAATAGCTCATTGAATGATCTCTTAACAGCAAAATCAGGCCTTTTTCTTTCTCTATCACAAGTGCCCCTTCTCCCATGCAAATGTGTTATTCTGTATTACACACCCATTTCTTTTCTTATTATGTATACAAACACTATTCCAAAAAAAAGCTGAAACGCTGTGTATGATGAAAATAAAAACAGATTGCATAACCTAAATTTTATTAACAAAAGAACATAGAAAATATATTAAATGCAATAAGCCATATTACTATTCCATAAATAATATTTAGACACTTATACTCTGAAGCAGCTACATGTTGCAAAATATGTTGCGATGGGGCAACAAAAGGCTGGAAAAAAAATGGTACTAAAAAGAAACAGCAGGAGAAAAAATACTGTAATGGGAAAGTAATTGTCAAAAGGTCAATAACACGACTGGGTCCAAATGAGCATCTTAGACTAGTGGTCCCCAACCATCGGGCCGTGGACCGGTACCGGGCCATGGAGCATTTCATAAAGGGCTGTACTAAAAAGTTAAAACTTTTTTTAAAAAAAATACAATCTCAATTCATAGCATCTAAGTATGTTAGAGACATCAACTTTGCCAGTATTCTGAATGAAAGTAATGGCAGAAAACCCTTAGATCACCAGAACCGTTTACGCGTTACCATAGCAACCAGAGAGCGTGAGGGGCAGAGGATGACGTTACTCTGATCGTTGTTACCGCATTTCAGAAAGACGCTGCTAATAAGTTACATAATTACACAGTGGACTCCATTATTATTATTTTATTTACAGAATACCACAGTTTTTGTGTTGGTTGTATCATTTTATTTAGTTGTTTTTATCCGCAACATCTGAAATGCCAGGTAGCGAAAATATTGTCTGACATTAAATCGGTCCGTGGCATGAAAAAGGTTGGGGACCTTTGTTCTAGAGAGTCTCTCAGAAGTAGAGGTGGACAAAGTACACAACTCCTGTACTTACAGTAAGTCATAGTACAGATTCACCAGGTCTTACTCTACTTCACTACAAGTGAAAGTTGTGCAGCCATATGTTTCACTTGAGTTAAAATACTGGGGTACTTGCTTTTAAAAATACTTAATTAACAAAGTACATTTTATTTTTAATATTTAATGCATTGTTGCATTGTTCCCACAATGCACTTACAGAGTCTAATGACTCTGTAACAGCCTACTGAATGCATTGCCTTGATTGTAGAGTCTGCAGAATAAAAACTTTGTGAAATGCTACAGAAATATAGAAATACAGGCTCTGTACGAAAAAAAAAAGCCATTGTCGTTTAAATTATTTTTAAAATGTAACACCCCTCACCCCACCACAAAAACAGTGTTGAAGTGTTAATACTCACAGAGTGCTAATATAGCTTGGGCAGTATGTGTGCACTTGTGAAACTGCTATAGTTGCAGCTTCCTCAGGAAGTAAATTGATTTTTAAAAAGCCATTTAACCAAATGTATTTGTAAAGAAATCCGGATTAAATAGGTAACGACTTGCCTCAACCAGCCTTCTCATGTTTGACTCAGAATTTCTGAAGACACTGATGTAGTTTGGGTGGAGTAAAACGATCTCACATATGGATTTGACAGAAGGCTCTAGTGAGGAAGCTTCCTCTTTAACTTTGTTAACATATTTCACAGATCTAAGTATGAAAAGTGTACATAAATAAGAAGATATTTTATTAGAAATCTATTTATTTTGATTGATTGTTTCATTGTAGTCTACTGTAGACCCTAATGGAGTAGTATACTTACACTGCACGCCAAAAAAGCAAAGTTCTCAGAGAAACAGAGTCAAGTAGAAGTTAAAACAGCTTTGGTTTTCAGTAAAAGCATGTAAAACTGCAGTGGAACTTCTCAGTAGGCCTCTCTCAGTGTAGGAACTGGTTTGTTTGGTGCTATTCCAGTCATTGTGGATCTAATAAGTGGTTTCCATCACAACACTCCAGGCTCTTCTCACTCACTGGTGGAACAAGCTGCCCAGCAACATTAGAAATGCAGAGTCTCTCACTTTATTTAAGAAGTGCTTAAAGACTCAGCTATTCCACACCCACCTCTGCACCTTAAACTCATATTAGTATATAATATAATATTAGTTCAGCCTGTAACTCCTTAGAATATAGTAATGTTCCATTTATGCTTCATGTTATAGCACTCGCTGTCTGATCTCTATAGTAGTGTTGTCCTGCACAGATACAATGCTTTATTGCTCCTGTACCCTGAAAGTGACATTGGACAAAAGAATCAGCAAAAATAATGAATGTAAAATGTACATGTAAGCGGGTCCACAAAGAAAAATATCAATTATAACTGCTCATTCTAAATTGGCTTCATCATTGGTTATTTTGGGGTTTTATTTGGGGGTGGGGCTGCAGTGCTGGTACTGGTGTGCTGCTGGGACAAGTGTATCAGGCAAATTTGTTTCCCAGACATAGTTCTTCTGCACTGTATATAAAGACAAGAACTTAATTCATCAAAGTGATAAACTCAGTCTTGCTGACACTCTCAACTCCAAAAAGCTTGCAACAATATGTCATCATGCTTATGAAGTTATTGAAAGCTCTGAGGCAGTCTGTTGCGTTTGCCTGCCATCCAGAGTCACAGTGCTGTTGTCATTGCTTTTAACTCTCCTCCTTTTACCATCACTTGAACACATCTGACTTTGTCAGAAACTAGCTCGCACTCCAAGCAGTCACCAATTAGACGATAGGTTTGTTCACATGAAGTCTGTCATTTTACAAATGCTAAATTAGCGTAGCTAGGCTGCAGGTTTGCAGCTGAAGACACAGGGGCCTCCATTAAATTTACTCATCAACATCTAAGGCTTTTGATGGACAACCCAGGAGGCCAGCCAGTGGCACACAATGTCACATGAGTGACTGACTGACATACATTGTTGAAACACACATAAGCAAGCTAAGCCCAGGACAAGCAGCAGGTTTCACTATACAACAGTGGTCCTCAACCCACGGGCCATGGACTGGTATCGGGCCGTGAGTCATTTGATACCGTGCTGCACAGAAAGAATAAATAACTTACATTGTTTCCGTTTTATTTATTATCCGAGTCTGAACAAGCTTTTATTTTGAAAAACGACTGAAGTTTCTCGGTTACTTCAGTCTATGACTCACTCCTAACGCATGTTTATGTGTTACCATAGCGACCAGAGAGCATTACCGGGCGGAGAGGAGGATTTTACTCTCAATGTCGCCGCATTTCAGGAGAACGCTGCTAATAAAGTTACATAATTACACAACAGATTTTCCTGATATTAACTGGAAACCTGATTTGGATACCACATGCACTGAACAAGCAGGGAAATTAAATTCATATCATTTGTAAATAAATATTTTCACTTTTAAAGGTATCAGATTTTAGTGTGCATGTAACATAGGAGTGGGAATCGCAGTGTATCTCACGACACGATACACAATACGTGGCCCATGGTAACAGTAATATTGCAATCCTGCGATTCTGCAATAAACGATACATTGCACGACAATGATGTAGTGATAGAACACAGAAACACAGGGATGCATTGTTAATTCACATAAGCAACAGCGATGCTATTGTCACCTTCCCCAAATTTGCTTTGCAACTGCAATTGGAAGCACAAAGAAACCACTACTTCAGCTTTAAAAGGAACCCCGACTATTATGACAAGTTACTCTGAATATGTTACAAATTACCTCCGATTCATAAAAACATA
>JBBIGC010154329.1:0-17647 GCA_037576955.1 Lepidarchus adonis
CACCCTCTGATGCAGTATTAGTACAGTACTGTAGAGCAGGAAGTAGTATTGTATATGGAGATCACAATGTGGAGGAACAGGCAGAAACAAAGACACAGTGAGAGAATGAGCAGAACATTAGAAGAAAAGAAATCGACAATAGATTCAGTAGCAGCTCAGTTACAGACTTCAGCTCCATCCAGCTGATTTGGGAGGAACAGTGAAGCTGTAAACCTATTGCACCTGAAGGAATTCTTTTTAAGTTTTAAGCAGTTCTGTTACAATGAATAAGATTAAATCAGAATTAAATTAAACATTTAATCTTATTCATTGTAACAGAACTGCTTATGTTACCAGTAAACACTGAAAATATCTTCTAAAACCTATAGTGTAAGTGTTTGGGTTCAGAACATTAAGTGCAATGGAAGTGCATTGATCCTCATTAATAACATTTGATTTATAATAAATATAAAGTATATACAGTGTATTTACAATACTATATAATGTTTATTCTTTTAGGACAACACAACCTCTTATTTTTTAATTCTAAAGAAAATCTCGCTTAGACTTCCAGATACTAATTGAAGGTGATGTTGTTTTAAACGCCTTTCCCACAGCTTGCCTAATGTACAATTAGTCATTCTCGGCAGGCGCATGTTTTCATAGCGTGCTTTGTGTGATGAGACATGGTGTTTGTTGAATTAATAATTTGGGACTAAGGAGAGTACAAGATCTGAGGGAACATCAGGTTGAGTCTCAGTGAAATCATGGAACATGGCATTGTTAGCCTCACTTTCAGATAAAAGGCAAGTCATCAGACAGCTCGCTTCCGTAGGCGAACGTCACATGCATGTCATTGTTCTTGTTAATCCCAAGGAGGGGCAAACAACAATGTCATGAATAAAAAAAGGTAAAAAATCGTTTGTCAGCGATGAGACTGGTGATTCACCCTTCAGAAATGGAGGTGATGTTTATGTATTTTGTCCCTGGATGATGATGGAGAGAGATTAATTATGTAAAAGTCCCCAACAACTCCATTGACTTGTTTGCTGACACTTAATTGTGTTTACAGTGAGATGGCTTTGGCATTGCTCAAACTGTGTGACCTTTGTCTCTGGACAAACATGCTGAATGCAAATGGGAAGAAAAGAAGATGACAGGCCACAGTCATAGCACTAGTTCCAGAAGTCAAGCAGTTCTGTGCCCAAAGCAATTACTCAAAGCAAGGTAAATGTCACGACAATAATGCTCAAAGCTCAAGAGATGTTTCCTTCCAATATTAAGCTTTTTTAATCTTCAGAAGTCTATATTTATTACTTTCATTTCAGCATGTTGTTTGAATGTTCTTCCGTACATAATGAATTATATACATATGTACAGAATAATATATCAACTTGTAATCTGTAAGGGAGAGCTTCACTTTCATATTTGTTTGAGATCAGACCATATTCTTATGTTTATATTAATATTGAGAATTAACATAAACATGGAAAAATGTAACAGATTTTTTTTGTTTCTGGAAAACAAAACAAGTGTCTCCTGTGTCTCAACCCAAACTTAAAAACTGGTATTTGGACAAAATATCTAAATTTATTCAGTGAGCTATTAACATAATAATAACAAATAGTAGCACAATTTGATTATTTATGGGGATATTAAAGCATTTTATATATGAATATATATATTAAATTTCTACACATAAGTTTTTGATATTAATTGATTTTTTAACAGCATAGCATCGTGAATTTTCTGGCAGGAGTCAGACTTTTAATCTGGGAGGAACTGAATTATGGAGGGTTAGCAGCCTGCATGTTGAATGTGTTGGCAACACAACTGTGTAGATTTCTCAAAAAATCTCGGCTTCAGCTTTGTACTGTATATTTTATACAGTAAACTGTGTTCTTCTTGAGGCACTTGGCATCAAATTTTAAGAAGTGCTATATTCTCTTAATGGTTTTGGCCTGCTCAAGTTTCAAGTTGTTTTTGCCAGTTGCATGTAATGGCTGATCAGTGTATGTATTTGCATTTACTTTAATGTTGTACAGTGCTTTTCTTGATTGTTTAAAAAAAACTTTGATGGAAAATGTTCTGCAGCAGTTAGAAGAGAACTCCATTGAGTATTTCATTTTCATTTGAAATAAAACGTTGTTTTTTTGAGCAATTGATACTGAATATCTCATTGGTGACATTGAACATCTCATCTGAAGTCCAGGTTGACCAATTTTATACAACTCCCCTCAGGCTTCCCCACACTTACCCTAACCCTAGTTTTGATAATATTTTCTTGAGTAGTGATGGTGTCACCATGGCAGCCTTTCCATGACTTTCATTGAGTTTACATGGAGTGCAGAGATTAATTTACAAATGAGCTGAATCAGTTTTATTGGCTGCTTCAGGCTTTTGCACAGTATTATACATGCGCCCTTTATTTGGCAAATAAATAAATGAGCCCTGTTTTCCACACCCTTATTGTCCCAGTCCAGGAGGGGCTTTTACTTTTACAATGGTTGGATCTATTCCAGTAGTTTGTTAAAGTTGAGAAGAGGATCAAGGCTAGTGTGCTATTCAAAGACAAGGCCATTATGTAGAAGTCAGCACCTGTTTTATCTTCCACGCTCCTGAAACTCGATCTTAATATGCAGTAGCACTGACTCTTTGAAGTCTATTTTAGAATTTCTTTGAAATCACGCTCGCATGCAATAACAAAGGGCCTGGACCCATTCACATCATGGTAGAGTCGTCTGTACTGCATATGTTGCGCATCCTCTCTGCTGTAATCTATAATTCATTCCCATACATGCACAGCCTCATTCTGAAACCTGACACATTTTGATGGGAGGCATCAGATTCTAAAGGCTTTGAGGAGAGTCTGAAAGTTTGATGTCTGTGAGTGTGACTGTCTGAGTTCCTCAAGCTGTTTTGACGGCTGACCCTCGTTCTTTTGGCAAACGATAATGCCCGACGGTAGCTTTGAAGGGAATGAATCAAATGTCAGCTCACTCTTTTAAAAGCTATAAACCCATCTTCTGAAAACTGCCAAAGATTACATTTGCATTTTGACTAATCTACAAAAAAAACTGCTTTGTCTATGTCTTCTATCTGTTTTTACACTGCGAGGAGGCAATTACTTCCTTCTTACCCATAATGCTGTGTCAATTAAAATTCCAATTAGTAAAGGGAAAACAATGAACTGCAGAAACTGACATATATGCAACCAGGGAGGGGGAACATGGCAGCCATGTTGAAAAAACTACACTCAGGGTTACTCTCATTTTCCAAAATGTGACAGCATGGTGGAGAAAATCTGCAGAGACGCCTTGAAACTGAGAAACAAGAGAAAGGGCATTTTGGATGAATCAAATGTGAAGCCAGTCGTCCCCTGGGAAACCAAGGAATGTTTGGTTTTAGCAGAAGGGGGCTCAGTGAGATTCACCCTCAAACCTACTCTCAATGTTTTGCACATGTCTTTTTAAAAGAACATTTAGAGGTCAATTCGAAAGGAATCGGTGTTGCATTTTTGGAGAGCACTTGGAGGCTAATATGATATACAGTGTTTTTTCTGCAATTATTTTTTATCGTCGGGAAGGTGGGAAGGTGATTGCCGTAATTACAGGTTACCTCCAGACTATAATTTCGCTGCCGTGTTTGGATAAATATCACTCAGCTCTCCGTACTCTCTTGGCTTCTCATCATTGCTCCACTTTTCAAGGTCAGCATGCTCCCCTAAGGAGGAGCCTGCACATTGATTGCGTTTGCCTTTCCTTTTAATTGTGCTCTTCAACTGAGCCAAAGAAAACTCTCTCGCCAGCTTCCCCTCATCAGGATAAAAGTATGCGGCTTCTAACTTATCTGTCTGAACACAACAGAGTACCTTAAGTGGAATTATTCTTCCATGAGAAGAGGAACGACAACAACAAGGCACTCATGCTCATCTTCCTCCAGACGGGCCGGGTCTCCGAGGGTCACCAGCCACATTAAAACAATGAAGAACATCAAAAGTGGACGAGTGTAGAATACATATATTAAAATGACTGGCTTTGCTGGAGGGGGGCTAACCGCAACCTCTGAGCCTCACACATTCCGTGGCAAGGGCCCACCATGGGGTAGGCGGGAGGAAGTGTAAAGAAGAGAGACATGCCTGAAAATATTTAAAGCTTGGTCTGAGATAAAACACAGTCCTAACCTCAACTGAAGACAGAGAGAGAGGGTTAGACAGACAGAGAAAGATGTATGAAGGAGGCATATGGACACATAGACACATGCAGTGCTTTTCATTAACAGATTGCATTTCCACCCTGCGGCTCACAAACCATATGTACCCCATCTTGGTTTCCTTTGACATGCATTTGACTAATGAATGTCAATATTTGGCTTGCCATAATTCCCCTGAATAAAGGTTTTCTTTTTTCTTCTCCCATTCCTTGCAGTTAGCAGCCACACTCTTAAAAATGTGGAAAAAAAGCAAAAAATAACTCTTTGGAGTAATGTAATAGAAGAAGCACTGTTGGTTCCATGAAGAACGTTTCAGTGGATGGTTTATTTAGGAATTTTTGGAAAAGTGTGAATATGTCAAAATTAAGTTTAAAAAAAGACCACTTAATGTACAACCCACACTGGTTTCTTGAGGCCTACATTATTAATATTTTTAATTGTAGAACTATTAATAACAAGCTTTTTCTTTTTAATTGTAAAAGTTAATGATAATTGCAATTATATTTTGTTGTAAAATATTTCCATTTAACCTGAAATTGTTGGAAATGGTGTTACTGTACATGGCAACCACGGAGAACCTCTTATACTAGATAGCTCTTAATTTTGTTGTGGGAAGTTCAAGTTTAAAGAACTATTGTTTAAAGAACCATTTTGTTTTCCTAAAGAACATTCCAGTAGATGTTTGGAAATAAGTTTTTGCAAATAAGATGTTTGAATGTGCAGAATTGTTATTACGTTAAAAGTGAAAACATAATGTGAAGAATCACTTGATGAAAATTAATGAACTACCAATGAAGTTTAACAAACGATTTGGTTCAATGGGCTCTATAATTAAGATGAATGATTGTGAAAAACTTTTTTAAGACCCTTTACATTTTGGTTCATTATAGAGCATTTCAATAGATGGTCATTTTAATGAAATGTTTGAGAACTAAACATATTGTAACATATCTAAACACATTTCAATAGACACATTTAAATGCAACATGTGAGTGTGAAAAGCCTTCAAAGAACAATGAAACCAAGACTTATTAGCAAAACTACCCAGATGCACAAATACAAATGTAAAAGGCCTAATAAGGTGTGTGGGCACATTTCAGCTGTGGCTGGATCAAGGTAGTGGGAGGGCATGCTTCAGTGTCCTAAACACACACTTTCAATCACCACACCAAACCCTCAATAAGGAGCTGATTTATGTGCCATCCTGTGCTAGCCATGTTTTACGATCTCAGGAGCATGTGTTTAGCAGTGGTCATAAAAGGCGACTCATTTGGGGGCCACACTCGAACATTATTTGGATGCGTTTGAAAAATATGACTGCTCTCTAATTTTCCAATTTAACAAAGTTTAAGGTTAGAGGTTGAATGAGCGACTTCGGCTGGGAAAGTAAGTGGTGGTTCCTGCTCGGCTTCGCTGTGGTCACTGCTGTGGCGAATCATCTGGTATTAATTGAAGTGGAGCAGGCAAGGTTTTTAGCACTTGAAAATATCATAGTTGACTGGGGAAATCCATCTTCATATATATTACACACCATGTCATTTACCAGATCGGACGTATCGTAGCTCCGCGGAAAACCTCCCAACTCAGAGCCATTATCTGGGTTTCAAAGTGCTTCAGTAAAATGTGTCATGAAAGGTTGAAGAGAAATTTCTGCATTGGACACAGTGGGGAAAGGCTACAATGCATGTATATTGCACTGCTCTATTTAGGAAGAAAATACGCTTCAAGTTTAAAGTGGAATTCAAATAAAACTCAACGATTGAAATGGCATCTGTTTAAATGCACTTCTGTGACCTAAAAAACTTCTTCTCATTTTAATTTACTTCTTTCTACCTAGATTTAGCAGGCTAAGGCTCAAGGGCAGGAAAACAAATGCATAAACAGCAATAACACATTACAAAAAGAAATGCTAAGTATGGAGATCAAAAATGGGTATACTCTTGTAAAATATTTGTGATAGTTTGTGAAACATTTAAAACATAAACAAAACTGAAATGCAGAAGAAGAAAAAGAAGAAGAAGAAGAAGAAGAAGAGGAAGATGAAGTAGAAGAAGAGAAAGAAGAGAAAGATGAAGAAGTAGAAGAAGAAGAAGAAGAAGAAGAAGAAGAGAAAGAAGAAGAAAAAGTGAAGAAAAAAGAAGAGAAAAAAGAGGAAGAAGAAGAGAAAGAAGAAGAAAAAGAGAAGGAAAAAAAGAAGAGGAAGAAGAAGAGAAAGAAGACAAAAAAGAAGAAGAGGGTGATGAAGAGGAAGAAGAAAAAAAGAAGGAAGAAGAAAAAGAGGAAAGTAATTGAAAATTTATTTACATATATGAAAAATCATTTTACTAAAGGTCTGATTTCTTAAACTAACACCAACACTGGTCTTTCATGACAACTGGCATAAAAAGTACATAAATTGTCATGAAATCTTTTTCCAATGACCATTCAATTTCATAAAACTTTCTGAGGTGAAATGAAACCAAAATTGACAAAACCAGACGTCATGACAACTGCAACAATAGTTTTATCAATATTCATTATAAAATCCTCCATTGTGATTCTGCATCACAAATAAAGCAGCTATTGATTGCGCTCTGATTCAATGGCATTGAGCATTGTCAACTTCACAGGCAGCAAAACAGGCAACAATCGCCAGCTCTTTGGCCCAATGGCGCTGGACATTGTGAGATTGACTCACTCTAACCCAATGGCGTTGGCGTCGCACTGCAACGATCAGTTATACTTTGGCTGAATGTGACAATATGACAGACGGTTGTGAATGTGTTTCATTGCATCATTTGTTCGGCCCATTTACCCCATTCATCAATGGTCAGGACTCCCACAGGAAAACCAGTGGGCAGATATTATCTGGATGGTGGATCATGATTGACACTGCACACACTACATTATGATTCTCATCCAACAGAAACACAAATGAAGTGTGCGGCTGCACGAAATGCGCATTTTGTGTAAGGGTGCGAGTGTGTATGTATGTGAAATGTGGCATCTGTGGAATTAATGATGAGAAATGATGGAAAAGTCAACAGCTGAACATTCGTTCATTTGCATCCTCATTTTCATTTTGATGATTGGTTGATAATTAGCTGATTACCTGATTAGCCCAATTTTCAAAGCCATAATTGAAGCAATTTTCAACTTAAATATGAACAGTGAGTTTTTGGACAGTGAGCATTTAAAGTCATTTATACAGTCATTATATCACTGGGACAGCAACAACCCATAATGCAACTGTTCCATCAAAGTAAGCAAGCTAAGGATCTGAGCTGCAGACTGCAGATTAGCTTCAGTGTCCAGTCTATTTTATACTCAGTTTCTCAGAGTATGAAAGACCAGCAGCTTTCTAAGGCTCAGTGGCTCATTCTTCTTCTCCATGATTCACGTATGCGTTCCTGCTTCGACTCACTGCTAAAGCAGTAGGCAGTGAGCAGGGCATGTGCTGCTGTTCTGAGAGTGTTCTTGAGAGAGAGTAAGTGTCTTGAAAGATTTAGGCTTGATGCTCCCTTAGCTGAAGGTACATAGGGACATGCTACCAGGTGGAAGCAGTGAATTTCTTTGATGGATGAGGGGACCATGCTGGCCTTGCCCTTAGAGGCTGTATGTGGGGGCTTTTTGCTCTACAGGGGCGGCAACCATCTCAGCAGGCTGGACTGACAAAATGATAAGTTTGGGCCTTTTTAGCTCAGACTTTAGATGTCTTTTGTCAACATCTGGTCAAAAGAAGAACACATTGTGCTCAGAGCCAGTCAAGCTCAAATTTGCACAGAAATAAGACGGTACAGTCAGTGGGAATGCACTATAGCAGTTTTCCATGCAGTAGATTGGCTGTGAATTAAACATTGTAAAGCATTCATCAATAGACTTACACATTCTTTGCCCACAAACAAGTTATTTAAACATTTCTTTCATTTTGTACAATTTTGATCAGGTTTGGCAAATTTTAAATTCAACCTCAAGATCATTTTTATCTGTTTTTGAGTACAGGAGTATTCCAGAGCATCAATCCCTGGTCCATACAGAAAGGGTGGTCTGGGATTTGCTTCAAGCAAACCCTATTGCATTCTGCAACATGTGTGAAAGCTATCCAGTCCTGCAAATCTCGGAACATGAAGTTTGTTACGCTACACCCTGTTAAAAACTTTGCAGGGAAAGGAGCTTTTGTGCAAAGATTATTTTAAAAATCGCATGTCCCGTGCCATCCTTCACGGCTTGAAATACTCCCCACTGAGAACGGCTCCATCATCTCCATTCAGAAAGAAAACTACACATACATCGTGTGGTGGGGTGAGTGTCGGTAGCCCACCAAAGGAGCCTAACAATTCTCAGGTATTTAGAAAAAGTGTGAAAGTGTCCATAGAGTAATTTATATTTGCAGTTCTGGTTCACTTAGTTTTCACACGAATACATATATAACATTAAAAAAAAAAGAAAATCCCCAGGATTTTGTTTCAACTACCTGAATACCTGTCATTGTGAACACATCACACAAAGTGAACCAAATGTGATCTCAGCATTTAACCCATCCACACATGGAGCAGGGGGCAGCTATCAACAGCGCCCAGTGTAGCAGGATGGTAACTTGCTCAAGGGTACGTCAGTGATGCCTGGGCCAGGACTTGAACCTCTGGTCCTCTGAACACCTAACACAAGGCTCCCGCTGCCCACAAACATGACAATCTAAACAGGTGATGGGTGGGAATTTACAGGAGGTGACACATACAAAGCCACCAGTTAAACCACAGGCAGCTAAATGTCTCAGCTGTTGGTTTTGACAAATTGGAAATGCCAGGAATTTGAAATAATGTAATGGCTTTTTACCCAAATGGCATAAATTGTGCAATAATATCCAACAAACTGTTGTACTAGGATTTAATTCAGCTTCAGCATCTGTTTTTTAGTTGCCGTCTTGGATGCCCAAGGCTCACTGATGTGGACTGGGTATGAGGGCTAGCCTGTGTGGTCAGATATACATTTACATTTACATTTATTATCATTATTTTGTCCGTTTTGTCCAAAGCGACTTCCAGGTACAGGAACAATCAAGCATAAATTCAGACATGACAATACTGATGTGAGTTACAAGTTCAACACATTCTTCTTAGTCATAGAAAACAGTGCAGGTGCTACAACAGTGCAGATGATAAGTGCTACAACAATGCTATCTGAAAGAGAAACACATTTTACGTTATTATTATCTATCATACGTATGTGCAAGTGCTAAGGAGTCCAGGACATTCTTCTTTGTCTGATCTGATCTGATCTGATAAAAAGTGCTTAAAATGTTAACGCTGGCTTTGATAGAAAGGTGTCAAAACCCAGTGCACCACAGTCGGAGCTGTTCTGAACACATGAGTGGTGCTACTCAATATCAGGCAGGAGTTTTAATGTTAAGGTTAATTGCCGTATGACTGATTTATGCAGCCATAAATGTGTATCCATTTTTTTTTAATGAATGCGATTCTGCCTCATTTTAAAATGAAATAATCCTGTTCTATAATGACTTATTCCAAGCTCATGCAGAGATCATAAAACACACAAAGAAGTAATGAAGTAATCTTTTCCGTGTCTCAGAGAAGTCTGCAGAGAGCTACCATGGCTCATTCTGTGATTGGCCCACATTACCTTCATACTTCAACCGAACCATGTTCATTTAAAGCGGAGTTCCTCAGGGGGTCTCTTTCCACTTTGGTGCACGCCAGCGTCGCAATGACATGTTTTCACTATTTCTGGAATATACACATATACAGCAAAAACACCAAAGCTTGTTTTAATCAAACCAAACCTGCCAGGTGTCAACATTTCCTTGGAGCACACGTGTATTTGTACTGATATTTATTTGGATTGCATGTGAAAGGTCACACTGTTGGAATATAATGTAGGTTATTGTTGTGCAAGTAAGTTAACATCAGTCTGGTGGAAGATTTATTTGCCAACCAGCTCAGTTGCTAACAGCTGCAACAACACAACCCTGCTAGGTAACAGGGTTGCATATTAAACTGGACACTTAATATCATGAAGTGACATGAAAAAACAACCCATTACACTGGGTGTTTTTTTTTGCCAATATTATATTATAATAGTAAGAAATGTTTCACTTGACAATTGATGAATTTCACAGTGTGGTAATATTCAGAGGCGGACAAAGTACCTAACTTCAGTACTTAAGTGAAATTACAGATACCACTAGTCAAATGTTACTCCAATACAAGTGAAAGTCATACAGTCAAAATTTACTTAAGTGAAAGTATATGAAAGTACCTGCTTACAAAAATACTCTAAAGTAAAAGTACTGAAATACTTCCTTACAGTATTAAAATTACAAAAGTGCGAGCTACTTTAAAATACTTTAAAATACTTTAAAATAAAAATGCTATAAAAATTAAAGAAAAATGAAAATTATATATATATATAAATACTGTATATATATGAAAAAGTGTATACAATTTTCTTTTTTTTTTTTTGCCCATTACCTTACTCTGATGATGTCTTAAACTCTTAAACTAAATGATACTGCAATATTGCATAGTCTGAACATAGATCCTTATCTTTCTCTTTCTTTTCTGTCCTTTTTGGTGGGTTGTCAGTGTTTTTTTTAATGAACAGTTCAATTTAGTTATTATAATTGGTCCAGTTCCCTCACTCATTTTAGACCCTTTCTTTAGGAGAAATAAATTGGAAGCCACTAACTAGCTGATTTATTAGCTAAAGTTTTGCAGTAGCTCATGTAAATTGGCCGAGCATGCGTGGTGATGCTTGTTACAAGAGGTCTCAGATTGGTTATAATATACGTCAATCAACTGCCAAAAGCAACAGTGGGGATGAATGATCGGCTAACACCAATTTTTTTAAATAATATGCAATCTACCCCACACTTCCTGTACTGTAGTGTATGGTTCACTCACTTTTACTTGCGAGGTCTTGTCAGATGTCGTCCTGTCTTGTCTTGTCACGTGATTCTGTGTGTTTCATGTGCTTGTATTTTGAAAGTCTTCGTCATGTGTTTTTGCCCTTGTGTGTCACGTGTATGTCATGTGATCCTTCCCAGGTGTGTCTAGTCTGTTTAGAGTATTTAAGTTCAGTGTGTCTTAGTCTTGGTTGTGAGTCTTGTGAATGTAGTGAAGTGAAAGTTAAAATTTTCCACAAAAAAACCCTCAAGTACAGATACTCAAAAGCTGTACTTAAGTACAGTACTCGTTACTTCCCACCTCTGGTAATATTAACTGACCAAGTAAATTAATATTAGTTTATGCAAAATATTAACCAAATTAATCTGCAGATGTTATGTTGGTATATTATGGGGATTTAACTTGGGAAATAACAAATACATTTTAATTTGTTAAGTTTGTTTGGTTTGACTGTGTTTTGGATCTTACCTAGAGGTCAGCTTTAGTCATCTCCACTGTCTTCTGAAAGTGGTGTTCCAAATGCCTGTTCACCGCTTGAGCAGTCATGCAAAAACCCCTAAGAGACCAACGGGCTACCATAAACCACAAATAATTTACTTTTCCAGTAAGAGAACTTGGCAACAACTCAGCACACCCCTAAACAGCCTTGTGTTTTCTGACATGCCCATTTTAGTAAAGAGATGCTATTTCCACTTGGCATGTAGTTCAGATTAAAGCGGTCAGTGAGTGGGCAGTTTCTGAAGGCACCAAAGGGGCTGTAGTCCAGCATTCTACTCTAACATGAACACTGGGGTTTCATATTGCCCCCATGTAATCTTTTAATATAAATAATTCACACTGTTGTCAATGATACCCTTAAATAATAATGAATTGTTTCAATTGTTTTAGAAAAATAAATAACCATTTAGAGGTTTTCAAAAGCTATAACCATGATAACCTCTTAGTCTATTCAGAATTTAATAAATGTCTTATATTTATTCTGAATTCACCTTATATATGGAGACCAATGCCAGAGAATTCACATTTTCAATGAATGTACATGGCATAAAACTGTAAAACCTGCCAAAAAAATTCACTTATGTATGTCATTACCTTCGATGAAAGCACGGTTTGTGGATCCGTCGGGGATTAAGGACTTGGCTTTCTGAGAAGCCGGCCTTTGAAAAGCAGCCCTCTGTGTTTAAGCTGCTGTTTTTAACTTTTTAACAGTCAGCTTTGTTCCTAAGGGATGGCTGACCATGAAGGAAAACAACAAAACATAATTATGCCATGGAATACATTTAAACAGGATTATCCTTAATCTAAATATACATCTCATGACAATAAAATACATCTGAACACTGCTGGTTTTCTGCTCAGGTCGATGATGGGAATGCTCCTTTGGTGAACTGATATTTCAGTCTGGCTTTATCATTTACACTACTGAGTGAAAGCTAATTAGCAGTGATAATTATTCAAATGAAGGTGATGAACATGATGTTGGTGCGAGTTTCATTCTGCTGTTTGCCTGGTTCATGCATATCAAAAGGTGCGTCCGTTCTGCAATGACTTCAGTGTCTGGCCATCATCTGGCTTTTGAGCCACACAGGGAAATAGGGAAACTGCAGTTCTCGGTTTTGGTGAACCACATCCTACAAATGGAATAAATAAGACCATGAAAGTTCTAGTGTGGGGAGGTAGTTTGAGGGTAATCTAAGGTCCAGCGATTTACATACCACAAATGTGGACAACCATGGAGTCTGCTCTGTAATACTCCTCGTTAGTCCTTAAGCACATGGTAAGTATTTGTTCCTACTGTATGTATATGAATGGCCTAAACTCTAATTTAGCCCATTTTAATGTGGCAGCCGTATAAATGTTGGACACCTAATCCAATCACTAACAATCTGCCACAGCAGTTTAATTGGCTTACATAAATCATAATCTTTTCTTGTCACATCAATCTGCTTTAAAGAATACCACTATTCTTAAGTATGCCTTTAAACTGACATGAAGTCTTGGAATACTTGAAATATCTATGTTTATTCATCCTACTGCGCCAAAAATACAGAGCTTGGTGATCTTTGACAACAGCAGCGATAGCAGTGCTGTTTTTCACGCTCTAAGATGATATGGAAGATATTTGTTCGCATGTCTGATTCAATACGCCAGCATGCTATCTTCAAAGATTTCCATTTATAAGACAGAGAATGACACTGGTGGTGTTTATTTAGCTTATCAGCATGTCTGTCCCTGAAGCTGAACCTTCTCACTGGAGGAGGAGAAGAAAACTGAGCTCACAATGTTCTTTTCTTTGAAGTAGAAAGTTGAGATTCATTGATATGTTCTTATTGAGTTAAAAAAAATCATGTTTTTTCTAAGAAACATAATATTTCTAGTAATAACAAATAATTTTATTGATACATTAATTTAAAAATTCAAATATATTGATTAATATTCTGAATTTAATAGTTTTCTGCATTACTTGGTCATAAAACGTGATCTAATAAACATTATATGCCTAAAATAATAACAAAATTCCTCATGAACAACATTTTTCATGTCTTTATTGGGAACAACCATAAATGACTCATATTGCTAGTGGAAAAAGTATGTGAATCCTTGGAATTAAAACGTAATGTTTAATTAAGCTTACTTTATGGTAAGGAGGATGTTTTCATAATGAAATGCAGTGCCATTTTAATGCCAGAAAAAAATACAGTTCAATCTTAGTTTAATCAGTCTACAAAACATTTGACAGTACTGCTGTGGAGTGTCAGTGTGCTCTTTCGCAAACTTCAGACATCCAGCAATGTTCCTTCTAGTAGGCAGTAGCCTCCTTTGTGGTGTCCTGCTATAGACACCCTGCTTGTTCAATCTTTTACATACAATAGGCTCATTTATGAGTATTCATTATGCTCTTGGGGTCATATTGATTGGGCACCCACTTCTTGGTAGGTAAGCCACACTCCTAAAGCATCTCCATTTGTAGATAGTCTGCCTAACTGTGGACTGGTGAATTTTGAGAGTCTTTGAAATCATTTCATAACCCTTTTCTGGCTTAATGTAATGTAATTCTTGATAGTAAATCCTCTGAAAGCTCTTTTTGCCAAGGCATGGTTCACATAACTTATTCTTCTTGTGTGGAGAAACTCAAAATGGTTGAGTGTTTATCAGTCAAAGTAGCTCTGGTCCACACCTCCGAACTCATTTAAGCAGTTCAGTTACAGTGAATAACTAATGGCACCAAGGTAAGTGTTCAATAAAATAAATCCATCATAAATAAAAATCCACTTTACAATCAGCACCTGACCACACACACACAATCACAACACACACACTCACAGACTGACAACTGAAACTTCACTTCATACATGCAACGTTCATGTTCATGTTCATATTCATATTCTCCATGTGCAATATTCATCTGTGCAACATGTGCAAAAATTTTCTGTGCAATATTTCTTGTCTCCCTGCACTGTTGACACTTTTACACTCTTATATCTGCCTTATTTATTTGTGTAAATACTTCTTATATTTTTTGTAATAGTATATTACTTTATTATATTTTTGCCTTATTTATCTTACCTGTAACTTTTTAAGCAACTTCTTACTTATTGTTTTTCTTGATAGTCTGTTTGCTGTCCTGCTGCTGTAACGATGTGGAATTTCCAATAAAGGTTTATCTTATCTTATCTTGTCTTAGGTCAGCAAACACTAAAATGATGTACATATACAAACAGACTTTCCCCCAAGTATTAAGAACCTGGTGAACAGCTTTCCTGGTGCAATGGAAGTCAATTAAGCCTTGAAGGTTAATGTTAAAATTAGAAGAAAAGAAAAGTAGATTCAGTAGCAGCACATTCTACAGCTCCATCCAGCTGGTTTGGGATACACTTGGCAGAAGGAGGTAAAGGACAAGCTGCAAAAGTTGTGGCACCTCTAGGAATTCTTTGCATTAACATTTAGGTCTTTATTTATTTCATATGCTTCAGGAAATCTGTAAGTTAAACAAGTCCTTTATTCCTGAAATATTCAGATAAAAAAAATATTTATTTATTCGGGTGACTTTTAACTTTTAAGGTTATTTTAACTGAACTGCTCCAATTACTAGTAAGCACTGGAAAAACAGTGTTCTAAAACTTGGTAGTGTATATATAAATAAGGCAACAACAAACCAAAGCTACCTTCAATCTATAATTAATGTACGATTATGTCAAACAAGTTCTGAGACTTAGCATGTTGTTAGCATTAATTTCGTGAACAATATTGTAGGTTTTGGGTGTTTCATGAATGTTTGCTGGCATTTCATGGATTTTATGAAAAATAAAACATTTGTCCTTGTTTGCAACCTGCCTCCAAACAACATTCATTTAAATATACCAACGTGAGTTCAGCCAATGGTGGTTGAACATCTAAAATTAACTGCATACCTTTTCACATTGAAATGCGTCTTTGAATAAATATGTTTGGTTTGCATTTCAGTAGTTCAAGTTGAGCGCTACCGTACATTTATGCACATATATGTATTAAATACAATGCTAGAGCTTTATAATCCTGGAGGCCAAATGAATTTGTCAAACACACAGTTTAAATTAATTGCTTCATTACACTGGGAGATGAAAAGGAGTGTGAGAGCTCTTCCTCTTTATTCTCCGCCAAATCAGAATAGTTGGGCAAATAGCAGAGAAGCACATTCACTCCTTTGATTATCATTTTAATTAATCTTGCTTACTTAGTCGTGTAATTTAAACATTTGAAGATTTTACTGAGGGGAGCGCTGGTGTGATTTAATTCATGTTAGATGTAGCATACGTAGTGGTAAATTCAAGCGTGTAGACAATTTTGTTAACCATTACTATGTAACATTATCGCAACATAGAAAATCCCAAATGGGCATAGGGGCTTTTGGAAAACCCTGCTACCTTGACCTGGCATGATTCTACTAGCTGTTCTGTGCTCTTGATTGCTTGGTTCTTGTGTGTTGGGAGCTAGATACAGCAACACTGTTGACTAGCTATAGATGCCTGTCTTTCAGAAATGGTTTAATGGGTTCCCTAAAGCAGCAGTTTTCAACCCTGTGCCTGGAACATTTTAGTGTTGTCTTTATACCCAACACACCTGAGCTCATCATAAAAATAATGTATTTTCCACATGTTAAAGTGGGTTCTTTAGCACAGGAAAACATTAAAATGTGTAGAGCAGGGGTGTCCAAAGTCGGTCCTGGAGGACCAGTGTCCTGCACAGTTTGGTAGTTCCCTTCCTCAAACACTCCCTGAACCTGGCAATTAACAGGTAAGTTGTACCAGATGTGCTTGATCAGGGAGATCCCCAAACTGTGCTAGAAACCGACCCTTCAGGACTGGAGCTGGACACCCCTGGTGTAGAGCAAGATGAGGCTCCAGGATCAAGATTAGGAACCACTGCCTCAAAGGCAGAAGATCCATTGAAATGAGTTGGTTCCAACAGATTTAAAGATCATTCATTAAAATGCTTCAGAAGTGGTTCAGAAGTTTATCATTTTATTTTTGCAAGTCTTTACTACAATAATACTTCTACTGGCTGGTAGCATATATACAGATAGTCTTTCTGTCACTGATAAAGTTCATTTTAATTTCACTCATCTATAAGACTTGCTATAAATGCTACATTTACTTTTTAGCAAACTCCAACCTTTCTTTGCTATTCTTCAGCAGTTTAACACTGATGGTAAACGAGTACAGGTCAAGTGTTGGTGTTCTTCTCTTGGTAGAATTGCACATGTCTATCCTAGATTGAGCTAAATTTTCTAAAGTATCCACTACAGTGGTCTTTAGTGATCTTCAGGCTCTTGCTATCGCTAAGCTCACTAATGTTCTTTCTAGTTTATCTTGACCCATCTTGACACTGTGATTTGCTTCTGTCTCTGACTGGTTGTCAGCTTCATGATAATCTGCTTGACTGACCCTGAGAGTTCTTTGGTCTTTACGTTGAGAGGCAATTGCAACCCACTCTAGACATAAATGCCACATCTGGAATGAACCCTAGTCATTTTTCTTGCCAACAAAAGGAGAAAAACTGAGCAGCAAATTGTCCAATTATATTTGGTATTATTGATAACAAAGGCTGTAATTCCTAAACTGCAATTTTTGGAAAATTTCATTTCAAAACACCAAGGCAGTAGAGTTCAGAGTCGAAGCAGGGAAATACAGCCTTCACATTTTGTTAATATGTTATTTTATCTTTTCACGGAAAAACACTGAAGATATGACACTTTGATACAATGTAAAGTAGTCAGTGTACAGCTTTTATAACAGTGTAAATTTGCTGTCGCCTCAAAATAACTCAACGTACACCCCTAAGGGTAAAAGTCCAAATTGTGCCCAATTAGCCATTTTTCAATATATATATATATTGAAGCTATTGGGAAGTTCATTTTCACTGTGACCAAATATTAGGCAGGACAAAAGGACAGTAACATGTTTGTGAAGGACGAGAGACATAATAAAAGAAAATTAATTCAGAGATAGATAGATAGATAGATAGATAGATAGATAGATAGATAGATAGATAGATAGATAGATAGATAGATAGAT
>JBBIGC010154352.1:0-17645 GCA_037576955.1 Lepidarchus adonis
CTTTACAGCTGGGGTAACCTGGTCTATGGGACATACCCTTTACAGCTGGGGTAACCTGGTCTATAGGACAGACCCTTTACAGCTGGGGTAACCTGGTCTATAGGACAGACCCTTTACAGCTGGGGTAACCTGGTCTATGGGACATACCCTTTACAGCTGGGGTAACCTGGTCTATGGGATAAACCCTTTACAGCTGGGGTAACCTGGCCTATAGGACATACCATTTACAGCTGGTGTAACCTGGACATATCCTTTACATTTTGCGTAACCTGTTCTGAGGGATGTATACTTTACAGGCAGATTAACCTGCCCTATGGGGCATAAACATTAAGGCTAGAACAACCTGCCCTATGGGGTGCATCTTTTACAGTTAGAGTAACCAAGGTCATGGGACATTCCAGGAATATGAAGCACATCTAGTTCAGCTGGAGTAACCTGGCCCATGGGGCATACCCTTCAAAGCTAATGGTAACCTGGTCTATGGTGCATATCCTTAATACCTTGGGTAACCTGGCCAGAGGGGCAGGGCTATTATGCCTGAGTAATCGAACCCATGGGACAGGCATTTACTAGAGTCATAAAGCCTGAGCTCTGTTCTGCATAGCCAGCTAATTTTGGCAAACATTGTTTCTTGAACCTGCTTGTGTTTTCCAGTCAATTTCTTCTGTCTGTGTAGCCTTAATCTGAAATTTGCTTTCCCTATTCACTTCAAGAGAGCCAAAGCTCAGCTAAGTCAGCCAAATGTTCCTCGTTCCTGGCTAAATGTTCCTTCCTGGCTATTAGCCAGTTGATGTTGTAACCTGGCCTGTGCCGCAGATGAGTGATGCCAGTCCTCCAGGGCGTGGCTGAACAAGCTGAGGCAGCCTTCCGTGACAGGTGTAGCACAGACAGGTAACAGGTGCAGAGTGTGAGGAATCGAGTGGGCATTCATTTTTTAGCACAAGTGCGTTGTGTGTGATATATTAGTGTCCGTGAGACTAACACAATGCTATTGAGGAGAATGAGTCGCAGACCAGTGCTTCAACAGCTGTAGGGCAGGGTGAAGCTGATTCTTAACAATTCTGAATTCTGACACTCATAGGTGTCGGGGGTTTCCTCACAGACCTGCTGCCAATGGAAAACATTTTCCACCATTTGCATTTAGGCCTGATGTTAGGCCTTGTGTTAAAATACTGAAATGCTTATTAGTTTTTCTTAAAAAGTATTTTTTCATAATCATCCTCTTCATGCTACATGTAAAATGGAAATGCTACAAGTTTTCTACTTAATTAGTGATTGTATATCCCAAGACGTTTGTTGGATAATTTTACCATCACCAGTAATTTTAAAAAGGCTCAAACAATGTGTGTACATATACTGGTTGGTTTAGATAAGAAATAACATGACTATTAGGGGTGTAACAATTAATCAATTAATGTATCGACCAAAACAGTGTGTGATTCACATAAAAATGTGTGTTTATTCCACAATTTAAATTAATTTACTTTAACTTTACTTGCTTTTGTTTATGACAACATCACTGTATTTGACCTTTAATAACCATTTGTGTTCAGATTATAATTTGGCATGTGTGAGTAAATGAAAATGTAGCAGATTTTGTGAGATTTCATTTCATACTGACCCCCATATTGAACCGAATCGTATTGCTGCAAATTATAAAGTATTGAATAATTGGCTACAATAATGGATATAGAATCAGATCCTGAGGACACTTGTGATTTACACCCTAATGACTATATATGAGTTGTAGACATTGTGACCCTTGGTTCTGTTAATAATCACTGGGAAATAAATTGCTTCAAGAAAATTATGTAGAGATTTTACAAGAAAATGTCAATTTCTCTTCATGTTTGGATGCATCTTCTTGTCCATTTTAACCACAATATTGTTGTGTTCCTCAACATTGGCCAGTTCCATCAAATAATATGTCTGTCAAACCTTATGCACAAACCTGTCACTGACAGTAGTGTCCAGCTCCCATTCCGTGTCTCATCAGAGGATTTGTCCAGCAGCAGAATGCGACACTCATACCAGCCCTCGTCCTCCAGAACCAGGCCCTCCACCCTCAGAGCTGTTCCCTCAGAGAGAGACACTCGACCTGAGGAACAATTAAATGAGGAAGAGGGTCAGAGAACCAATTAATACCTTCACTGTGGAAATAGTTCTATTACTTTAAATGTAATAAATTAATCTAACAATTAATTTAATTAATGTCACACTTATTTAACTTATGTCTCCTGAGATACAAAATGTATTTTACATAAAATGTAGAATCTGATGCCAATGTTTATTAGGAGGTAAAAAGAAATGTGATAGGATGGGTATAAATTACACCATCACTATTATTATTAAATACTAGAAAATTCAAAACCATATACAGCAAAAATAAAGTATGTGAACCTTTTGAAATTTCAAAGTTTCTATTGAATGTGATCTGATCTTTATCTAAGTCAAGGATATTAAAAAAACATAATGTGGGTAAAATAATAACAATAAATAAATTCTTACCTTTTTATGTTTTTATTGAGAATAAGCATAAATAACTTATTTTGCTAGTGGCATAAGTATGCAAACCCTTGGAATTAATAACTGGCTGACCACACCTTGGCAGCAATATACCTCAACCAGACACTTCCTGTAGCTGTGGATCAGACCTGCACATGGTTCAGGAGGAATCATAGCCCATTCTTCCTGGAATGGACAGAACTGCTTTAGCTAAGTTTCAGTATATTCTTTGGACGTCTCATATGTATGGGTCATTCAATATCATCTCTATTGGGATGAGGTCTGGGCTCTGACTTGGCCGCTCCAAAATGTGGATTTTGTTTTTCTGAAACCCTTCTGTTGTGAGTTTCAGCTGATGTACAGACATTCTCACATTGTCCTGAATACTTTTTTGATGCACTTGGAAATTTATCTTCCCCACAATGATTGCAAGTTGGCCCGGTCCTGATGCATGTTGGCCAAGCCCTTTATGTAAATTGATCATAGAGCCTCTGAAAGCTCTTTTTGGTTAAGGCATAGCTCACGTAAGCTTATTCTTCTTGTGGGAAGGAAACTCTAAATGTTTGAGTGTTTTTTAACAGTCAAAGTAGCTATGGTCCACACCATCAAACTCGTTTTCTTAACAAGCCTCCTGGCTTGTAAACACCCAAATCCAATGAGCTTTTTTGAGGTCATTAACTCAAGAGTTCACATACTTCTTTCACCAGCAATAGGAGTTGTTTATGCTTGTTCTCAATAAAGAGATTTTTTTGTGTTATTATTTTAGGTAAATTATGTTTGTCAATACCATTGACTTACATGAAGATCAGATCACATTTTATGACAAATTAATGCAGAAAACCATGAAATTCCAAAACGTAATTTTTTCTTGCCACTATATAAGTATTATCCAAGTTTCATATTTCAAAACATTGAAGAATAGCTGCTCTCCGCTGTTCAAATGTAAACACAGTGAAGAGCGAGTGCTTCTGCAGGCTCTGAAACTTTATCTCTCAGTTGCCAGGTGACTACACCCTACCTCACTCACTCACCTCTCCTCTCTCCTCTCTCTCTCTCTCTCTCTCTCTCTCTCTCTCTCTCTCTATCTCTCTATCTCTCTCACTCAAATCAACTTCTTAAAGACTCCTTTATTCTCTGTCTTGGAGGAGTCCTTTAAACTGGCCTGAGGTTTAACTCATGGCACAGCAGAAAGGCCTGTGAGCCTGAAATATCTCCTTTCTCAGACTCCACCTGCTCTGTTAGAAGTGCAATGGAGTTGTGAGGCTTATACAGGTAAACAGAGTACAATCATGCAAACCGCACACCTGAATCTTGTCATATATTTACATCATTTAATCTGTCTCGTGCGCATTTATCTGTTTCTGTATTGTCTTAATTTATTTTAAATCTAATTTTATTTCCTTATTTAATTTTATTGATAATCTTAGTGTTTCTAAACTCATTTTCACCCCTGTAAAGCAAATTGAATGCCCTCTGCGTATGATTATACACTATATACATAAACTTGCATACCCTAAATGTGTGGAGCTGGTGTATATACTTGCTTATATGGTTCCTAATACTTAATGATATTATGCTACCTCTAATTATGAACTATACAACACTGCAGACCAGGAATTAGGGTGGGCAATATAGCCAAAATATCATAACATAAGATACTTTGAGAATATTTTCCAATGCACAATATGTAAATATGCATTTTTATGGAACAAACGATTAAAAGCCATCAGTTTCACCATTCCTGTATTTTGAGTTGTTTATTTAAAAAAAATTATGTATTATGAGTAGAAATTATGAGTAATGCTCTTTTTAATATGAAATGTGAAGTTCAACAGTGTTTTTAAAGTACTGACATCACATTGTGCTCAAAAAATCATATTGTAACCACAGTTTACAAAAATGATCTTAAATATCGAAATATAGCCTCAATTTTGCCCACAATTGCCCACACCCAGTCATTCCAGTTTGGACATCACAACCCTGAGTTTGAGGTTTGGAAATGTTACCCCTAAGCCATGTTGAATGCTGGTGGGTTGTAGAAAAGCCCTATGTCAAAAAACATTCATACCAACACAGCCATATTCAGTCTGGCTTGGTGGTAATGTCTTAGACCCTCAAGCTGAGGGTTGAGAGTTCAAGGACCCCTTCTGATAACACTGCTTACACGTTACAAACTAGCGTAGCCCAGCTGAAACACATTAGTACTGATTGTCCCTAAGACAGGGCGGACAATCGCCATCTGCTGCCAGGATATTTTTCTCATCTGAGAGCTCATGTGCACACACTGTAGCAGGACAGCACTAGTGTCTTGTGTTTGCAAGAGGGTGCTGAGGGTAAACATTAACCCCGTCCCAGAGGACATGAGGCACTGCGGAATCCACACAGTTCAGTATTTCTGTATTTGTGAGGACATTCATTCACTTACCACAGCTATACAATTAAATGTCCTCACAAATACAGCAATACTGAACTGTGTGTGTGTGTTTATGTGTCTAAGTTCAACTAAGGCCTGACCCTCACCTAAGTAGCCAAAAATGCTTACCATCTATTTATTAATTTATTAATAAATTATTGTTATTGTTATTATATTGTTATTTCTAACAACGTGTGAACTTGTGGTGAAAAAAACAACATTCTAATCCTGCATTTCTATCATAACGAGAACACTTGGTCCTTACACAGAGATAAATACAAGTTCACACACACACACACACACACACACACACACACACACACACACACACACACACACACACAGATTTGGGTCATATAACATCTGACCTATCCAATGCTGTTGGAATTATCCTTCACTAAAGTGTTGCCATAGTACCTGGTGCCAGTGGTTTGGATTTGAATGCAGTTGCTATGGTGATTAGGATTAAAATCAGGCAGGCAGAGCTTAGAGAGTCAGGAAAATGTTCAGGTTTCACAGAACAAATTATCACTGTCTTAAGAAAAAAATCTAAAAAATGATTTATTTAAGTAAAAAAAACAACTATAATTTACTTATAATTTGTACATTTTATCAACGAGGCAGTGGTGCCCTAGTGGTTAGGATCTTGTCCTTGTGCAGTACTGCAATATATCAAAATATTTAATTTATCATTATTTTAGTACAGGTGTCAACTCTGATAACATTGCTTCAGAAGTCAACAGCAGAAATGGAGTCTTAACTCTAAAGTCATTTCAGGGCAGTGATGGCCCAAAAGGTTGCAAGTCCCAGCCCAGGCACCACTATCCTGCTCCACTGCTCCCTGGGCGCTGTTAAGAGCAGGTCCCTGCTTAATGTGTGAATGAGCTAGATGTCACATTTCATTGTGCTGCACTTTGTATGATGGGGTGCAATCATTATGATAAATGGTCACTTTCATTTTTTAAACATTCTTTTCTCTTATATTAGTGTCAGTGCTGTTTATTGTTTAATGACAACATGCAGATTTAGATTTTGCATGTGGATGTGTGTTAAAATAAAATTTGTTAGCAAGAAAATGCAAATAGTAATATACAGTTATATGTAATAGTTTTGGCACTTGTGGTCAAAATATTATTATAAAAATAATAAAAATAGCAAAATAGCAATAATAATAGTATAATATCACATTTTCCAGCAGGTTTGTGAATAAAAAATAAACCACCACCAACAAATGCATAACATTTGGCCTTTAATGTAACTATGTCCTCACCATGTGTTTTTTTTTTTTTTGGTTTTTTTCTCAGTCATGCCGGTCATGTGTCTTGTCATGTGTTTTGTCTGTCATGTGTTTTGTAGTAGTTAAGTATAGATTGATATTTAAGTTTTTCTTTTTTTAATACATCTGCAAAACTGTCAACAATTCTGTTTTTCTGTCAATATGGGGTGCTGTGTGTACTACATTAATGGGGAAAAAACTAACTTGAATGATTTTAGCAAATGGCTCCAATATAACAAAGAGTGAAGATTTAAGTGGGTCTGAAAACTTTATGTACTATGCAATTCTATTAGGTTTAAGAGTTTAAGACATCATATGAGTAAGGTAAAAAATATCTATTTTTAAAGTAGCTCCATGCCAAGAAAGTGTGGGCACTCCTACAATAAATCCTTTACTTTTGTACTTTTAATACTTAAGTATTTTTGGAAGCAAGTACTTTAGCAAGTACACTATCAGTGCTTAGTGCTTCCTAAATAATGTGAATTGATCCAAATGTCTCAGAAAATATTGGGGTGCATCCAACAATAAAGGTAGCATGAAGCCTCCATTACAATGAGAGTGTATCCACAACAGCAAATAGAAAACTCCAATTCCACCTGCGGATCCATTTTACTGTGACCATCAGTTCAGTCAACAATGCTGTTTGCCAACAATGACTGAAAGCGAATAGACTCTAATTATCACTAAATGGTCTGAGAAAGTTTTATACTTCTCTGGCGAAATGCGTGAGTGAGTGAGTGAGTGAGTGAGTGAGTGAGTGAGTGAGTGAGTGAGTGAGTGAGTGAGTGAGTGAGTGAGTGAGCGAGCGAGTGAGTAAAATATTCAAAATGGAGAAAGAGGAGGGAAGTGTTGGAATAACAATAAAGGGTGTAGGTTTGGGTTTCCTAGCCAGCAGAACGGATGAACACAAATGATGGACATCTACATATCAGTGAGTAGATAAAAGGGTAGAAAAGGAGGAGTAAAGGTTAGAACAGCCCAGTAAGTTTTACAGCAGTGAAAGTAAACAGCCATCTGTGTGTGCACCTGTTTCCTCATTCAGCACAGAGCCACTTCAAAAGAGTAGGCACCCATACACACCCACACACATACATGCACACAGTATTCGTGATTCTTGGTCTTTACATACAAACATATTTCAATCTTTTTCCAAAAATTTTAGCATGTGAGGTTAAATTTTCTGTTTACTTGAAGGGTATTTCTGTTCAATTCCCTGATGCACTTTAAACGTAGTCAGGGTGGTTTTAAAATAAAACAACTCACTGCAGAAACTTCACTCAGAGTCAGAGTCTACAACACAAACCACCCAAACCCACATGTCTTCTGAAGTTTCAGGAATGCAGAAGGTTAAACAGTGTGAAATCTTGATTTTCCCTTGTAATGCCCTGTGTTTACCCCTCCACCATGAATTTAAAGCCAAATATAAGAACTTTCTATTAATGAGCTTTAGAGCCTTTAAAACCCTGGACACCTGGTTCCATTCAGCGCCACTGTATACAATTGTGACTCTGTACCTCTGTACAAACTAAACCACTCTGAATTACTTTATTTAAGTAGAGGTTTTAGAAAATTTGTGAATAATTTGGAATAATCTTTTTTCTAAAACTGTTTGTTGATTCAACTCAATGAAAAAAAATATCCTGACCTTCTTTATAAATGTGCCATGACTATGTGGGAATCTACAGACATTGCCTGTTTGTCTACTTTCATTAATTCCCCATAAAAGTTCATCCATTTTGGGTCGGAGTGAAGCTGGAGCCGATACCAGCTCACTATAGGCCAAGGCAGGGTTCACTTTGGACAGGAGGCCAGCCAATCACAGGACAACAGAGACAGACAAAAATACACACCTAGATTGAACCTAGAACCTTCTTGTCATGAGGTGACAGTGATAACCGCTGCACCACAGTAGACATCTGTAAAAGATACTATCAAAATACACTTCATCAAACTTGTTTACACTGTGTGATGTGTAATCCTTTCTGGCACATAAATGTGTCACTTTAATTGCACATGTTATTTATTTTTATTCACTACTAACCTTTCTGATGGGACAACACCCTCTGTATGCTTATTAATATGTGTATGTTATTTATTTTCCACTGTAAAGTGTCCTTGAGTGCCTTGAAAGGTGCCTAATTTTTTTTTCTAATAATATTTTACAATGTATAACCTAATAATAATTTTATTACACACACACACATTATATAATAAATTATAATTTATTATATAATGAATAAAAAACATTTTTAAAGTATACTTAAGTATATTTTAATATTTGGCAAGGCTGTGGATGCTTTCTTGTTATTAAGTCCATTTGTATTGCCTACCCTACTGAAAACTTTGATTACTCAAATATAAAAAAATAATCTGATTATTAATATCACCTAGCAATAACCACAGTTGGAAATATAAACTTTTAAACCCCATAGAGTCTAAGCCTGTGCGAAACCCTGCAACTCCCGCCGCCACCCTGCACACACACTGTTGCCGAGTGATTAACCATGCCCCACCACACACAGCAAACTCAGGACGCACAAACACACACCTGTAGTCTGTTGCTAAGTCATTGCATATAGAATCCTCCAAAGAGCCAGAGATGAGCACCCAGTGGAAAACATACACAGCAGTGAGCAGTGAGACCAATTTTGCATCAGCAAAACATGTCAGAATCGCTGGTACAGAAGCTTTTTGTCAGAAAGAGCTGTGTGAACATGTTCTAGTCTATAGGCATCCCATGTAGGGGCGAGGCAGTGAGGTAACCAAAGCTCCCCCTGGAGTAATTTGGGGTTCAGAGCCTTACTCATGGGATAATACTGATACTCACTTGGCAGTCCACAGTTAGATCCAATCTTACTCAGCAGCTGATGACTACTGACCAACATCTAGTATATTAGCTAATAGACGCCATGCATTCACCACTTTCCCACCATTTTATGTCCCCTAGTTTAGACTGAGTGGCAAAGCATGCTCCAATATGGCTGCTTTCAGTAAAAGACACAGCAAAACTGGGAGTGAGTGCTTAAATAACATACCTTTGGGCTTGACAATGATCCTTACAACTTACCAAAGAACAAGTGGACCATGAACACTGAGATGACACATGACCTAAAGCAGGGGTGCACAAAGTCAGTACGCTGTCCAGCATAGTTAGTAGTTCCGTTCTTCAGACACACCCACTAAACCAGGTAATTAGCAGGTGAGTTGAACCAGGTGTGCTTGATCAGGAAAATCATCAAACTGTGCTGGACACCAGCCCTTCAGGCCTTGAGCAAAGCACCCCTGGTCTAAAGGTTAGAGATTGGGTTTGTGAGTGATGGGTCACCGTTTCGATTCCCTGACCCAACATGAAGCAAATGAATGCACAGCGTCTCCCTCTCTGTGTGCACCCATTGTTTAATATAGGCAGATAACCCCCAATTCCTCTGTGGGTACCTTCTCCTCAAGGTGTTTGTGCGCTCAGCCTCTTAGTTAGACTAACAGACATATAAAATAAACTAAAAATAATAAAGCTGTCAAGGCATGTTTGGTGCAATGGAGCTACAGTGCTAATGTAGCTAACAAATAACATAACTGGCACTAAATTATCACTACTTCTCTCATATTTCTCATATTTCATTCTCATTTTCCACCACTTATGGCTGTTTCATGTACTTAAGAAAACAACAGTTTTGTGCCTTCAAGACTGACATATATAAATGAGCTGTGCTCTGATTGGCTGCCTTGTTCTTTGCCTCATTGAAATGCAGACAGGACTCACTATGACTTCAGTGTAAAAGGGAAGAGCTAACTTGCTGTAGGCTGATAAATATAAATAAGTTGGGTTTTGTAACATTAAAAATATATTGGAATCAAAATGTTTTTGTCTTGGCAGCTTGGTTTCCATTTTTTGACTGAGAATTGAATGGTCCGTTCTGAGACGTTCAATACTAATTTTTAAGAAAATTAATTTTTCTTTGAAATGGAAAATTCACTTTAAGGAATATTTACAAGACTTGACAATGTGTGTCGAGTAGCAAAAAACATCATAGCAGCTAAGATTACTTAACTTTTTTCTGAAAAAAACTGAAACATTTTCAAAGGATAATCAAAGGAAGATAACATGGACAATCTATGATCACTGGAAGAATTTTACCCAAGTTTCCCTCTTAGAATCAAACAGGATGGACAGTTTCTGTTTCACGGCAAGTCTCGAATGTCAGGCTGATTTGTGCTCCCACAGACCCCAGCTACATGACCCCCATATATTACTAAAAAGCCACTGGTTCCTAACATCTTCATGCCTGAGGCTGTGAAACCTGGACCCTGTGGAGCCCCCTTCTCTATTCTGACCCTCAGACGCCATGTCACTGCTTGGCAAACGCTTCCTATGCTTCGGTTCTCCGGTTTCAGCAAGGAAGAGAGCAGGTCGGGTTGCAGCCTATGCCACACTATCCATCAGCTTTCTTGCCATTGTCTTTGAAAGGTCTTGTTTTCGTTTGAAATTTGAATCATGGGCAAAACGGCTCAGTGTACAGTCGAAACTACAGTGTTAGGGTCTGAAAAAGAGACAGTCGAGGAGAGGACACGGGGCGTTTACTGTGGTCTCTTTAATCGTAGGGGGTGGGGTGGGAAGCAATTACAATGGCGGGGCTGTTACTAAAGCCTAAACTACACTGGCCAAACCACACAAAGAGAATACAACAAAATGAATTGTAACACATTGCACACTTCTTGACCAACAAAACAGACAAAACATTAAACATGACAGTATTACAATATTATTACAGTATTTTTTTATCATAAAAATGTACAAAATGACAAAGTATTGCAAATAAATCTGTCATAAAAGCATTTCAAAATAAAGTGCTAATTGTTATTTGAAGCACAATCTTTGGTTCCCTAAATAGCATATTAGTCCCTAATCCCTAATTTAGTCTATTAAGTTAAAATGTTCTTTAGCGAAAAATAAATGTTTTTTTTTCTTTGGTCCTACCCCAAATAATTATTCTGGCACCTTTATTTTTAAGAGTGTAGCCTCAGATAGTTTGACAGTTTTAATCCTGTTCAATATTTAGAGACAAGGTTATTCTGCCTTTGCAAAAAGTATCTTTATTTGTTTGTGGCGGGCAATGAGCGATTTTTAAGCACTGGACATTGCAATAGAAATCAAATAAAATAGTAGACTAAAATTTGAAAAAAACTATTTTAAGCATGCTCTCTGTAATAAAAGCATATAGTAATTCCCCAACGATAGGCCATGGCTTATACATTTATTTTGCAAACCTGGTATTGGGTGCAGTTTGCTAAAATGGGGCATCCTATCTAAAAACATGAAAATCCATTCGCTAAAACTATAATTCATTGACAAAAAGATGACATCCCCAAATAATTAGTTTAATTAAAATGTAGTGTTTAATGCAGCATTGAACAGTTCGAAAAGCAAAGCAAAAGCAAAAGCAAAGATAGATCAGTGATGGGTCAGTATAAAACGCGGAACATTTAAAGCCCCGTTGCTTATGTTACCTTTCACAACTGTGCTCAGAGCCCAGCTAGCTCGGCTGAGTGGCTGAGTGGCAGAATCACTCAGGTTTACTCTCCAACTTCGAATGCACTTCTGAACTAGCGCAGAGACTCTTTATTTATTTATTTATTTATTTATTTATGTTTTCTCTCAGCACAGAGCACAAATTCTTTTCCCCATTCCCATTTCCAAGCTGCTCCAACATGCGCTGCAAACCTGTGCTTTCTCACTAACAGGCTACAACTTTCCAGCTGTTTTCCGCCCTATGCACCTGTTCTCCGCTCCACACACTACACAGTCCATAATGCATTGCTCCCCCCACAACACCAGAAACAAACAAGTTGCCAAATCTAACATTGGTTAGCAGTTAGCCTAGCCGTCATGGTAGTCTTCGATGCACCAAAATATGCAGAGTCTCTGTGTATTGTAAAATAAAAGTGTATGTAGAGTTGATCTCATCTAAATGCAGCACATGACTCGCTTTACTAAGTATAACCTCAATCTGGTTGTCATGTTCTGGCAAGAAGAAGAAAAAAAACCTTTCTTTGCTGCTGGAAAACGGCTCTGCACTGCTCCTTCATGCAGTGAGGTCAATCATTCTTCTACATGTAAATTCTTTAGTATAAAATTAGCAACAATGAACTGCAAAAATTATTATGCTTACCTTTCTTCAAATTGAATCAGTAAACGTCAGGTGCGACCTGTGCTGTTTTGCTGTAGCTGATGTTGATGTTGCATGGAGCTTAAGTCCTGCAGTGTAGTTCTTGCATCGGGGCATGAAATCGGTAAGTTCCAAATTTTATCAGTTTAATTGTTTATGATGAACTACGGCATAATGTCACTGGTATAGAGCTGCAAAAGTCAAGTTAGATGCCTTTACTTCAGGTCGGTAAATTCAGTAACACTGCGGGTAATAACATGGGGCGGATTATTTTAGATTTTTAAAACATAAATTTGCCTTTTCTCCGTCTTATAGAATGGGGCAGCCTAGAATGTGGGGTGGTCAGTCGTTGGGGAAATACAGTACTTATTTTCTCTTAGAAAATCTACAAAACACATAACCTAAACAGGGTGTCCAAACTTATGACTGTATATAGAACTAACTGTGATTTTTTTTGTTTTAAGTATTTCAGTTTGTTAAATTATTTATTTATTTATTTTCCACCCAGGACCTCCATTCTGCCCCCACCTTTGAGAAAACATTTATTAATTTATTTCATTTAGACTTTACAACTTCAGGCAATGTGCAAGACACTTCACAAGGTCTGCATTATTATGTCATTACTATTAATCTTTCCCAACTAAATTATGTAAATGTTGGGAGATATCTGATATAGTTAAAACTGCAGCCACTGCTATTTGAAAATTGCATGTTTTCATATGGCAATTTTCATATAAAAACGATTAATGACTCAGTCCAACACCAAATACTTTTTTTAACCTAATTGACTAGAGAAAGAAATGCCAAACTGAAGTAAAGAATCTAGATACTGATTTAGTTACCTTTCTCTTGTGCTCCCATCTTACTAATCATTTCTTTAGACCAAGTCCATTCTCTCCATTAAAATGATTATAAAGACATAATGAGATATTGGCTTCCTAGCAGCCACCTTATCAATATCCATTCCTCATATTAACAGAACCCCTTTATTTTATAGGATAAAACATAAGTATATTACTGTAACCCTTTATGACCCATCACTGACTGTGAGAATGAGGAATGGAACTGATGACCCTCAATGTGCCATCAGATAAGTTCAAGGTTTCTTCGGTGAGAGGTGTGTTGATCAAAATTCCCATCAACAGGGGTCACAGTCTGGGGCCAGTGGCCCCTATTTGATACCCTCATCCTGTGTGTGTACCAAACAATAACTCATCTTTACATAGACTACACAACACTCTCATTTCAGTGACTTCATTCTGTGTCGGTGCTGCGTTTAGTAAAAACAGTCAGTCAGGTGCTCTGAATTGTGTAGGTCACCTCAGTCAGAGTATTTGTTTAACAGATTTTTCTTTCTGCCAGAGACACCAGAGTGCGTAGGGTTGGCCCATTAACCAAGACTGACTGTAGACTGCTTAATGCTTATCCAGAGAGGGAAAATCCAAATAAACCATTATATTCAGTTTAATCCACTGTACATCACTATTGCTGGAAAACTTCATGCTGTAAATAACATAACCACTGGGTCCATTCACCACTGTAAAGATATCTGTGTGTACGTTTCTTTGCAATGAATCATTTCATTTCAACGCCACTTTAAATGACATCTTAATGACTGATTTCTGCTGAAATTGTGATTGGAAAACAGCTAAATCGTCCTTTAAACAAAAAAGATTACATATTAACTAAGCTATACATAGAATTCTACTGTATATAGAAATGCTAGGATATATTTGTAGTCTTCATTTAAACGCACCTAAAAGATACTAAATCAAGACTAAATCAACCAAACACTTGGTATGGATCTTGTCTAAAGCTAGCTACATTTAATAAACATGTTAAAATTATAAAAATGCCTTTTCTCATTGGAATATGAATCTAACTCCTTTACAAATGTGTTTATTTATCACTTTATCCATTTTCCAAACCGCTTTATCTATTTTGTGTTGCAGGGAAGCTGGAGCTAAAGAAAGGCCAGGGCAGTATTCACACTAGACAGGAGGCCAACCCATCACAGGGCAACACAAAGACAAGGATACAAGGGGAAACCGGTACTTCAGCTTCAGAGCTGAGTGGCAGTAACTTGCTAACTTTGACGTGAATGCAGCGCTTCAGAAACCGTGCTTTAACCGCTAGTAAACTACGACTCCCAGAAGCATCTCTTTCCAACTATTTTCCCACACCAGACACTACATAGTCCACAATGCACTGCTTCCCATGAAATGCATCAAGAGCCATCATGTCTCCAGGAAGGCGGGTTCTCCAGTACAGGGTCTAGTTTTTAACTCTTATTATGGAGTGCTACATTAAAAAAAATCTAAATAATTGTTGAGGACAGTTCAGCAAATGCTAGACATTGGTAAGGACATGCAATTCTGCACACTTTCGTTATTGGGTCTTTCCCCCTTTTTCAAAGAAGCTCTCCAGCAATATGTGTTTTACAGATGCATACTGACAGGAAAGACACACAGAGATATGGCCGTCATAAAATAATCAACGGTCTGTTCAATTAAAGTTGTAAAAGTGAAGCAAAGTGAACCCAAACTTTAGATTTAAATGTGGCTGAGGCGTCTCTGAGCTGAGCTTTCTCTGTCTACCTGTTGCTAAGTTACTATTCAAGTTTCAACCATGTCCTGCAGCGCCACCCAGAGGAGACTAACAGTAGCGACACAATTTGAAGGTGAGTCAAATTCTTATTAATTAAGAGACGATATTGCCATCTGCCTATTGATTATTGTATTGCGTGAGCAAGGACGACGATATATCGCCTATTGATATTTTGTCACACCCTTAAGTCCTACTATGAACACAAACAAAAATAGTGGTCGCTAAAGTGCAACATTGACCCCAAGTTGACTATGGACCCGTATGAATCTAAAGTGTTGGCCAAACTGACTCCACTGTTATGTTTTGTTGTAACACTACAACTCTGGCCAGCAAGCGTGAGTAATGCTGTGTTGTGTGTCTTCGGTGACACCTGAGCTCTGGGAGAACTTGCGGAGATGAAATTCACACCCTGCCCCCTCCTTGGCGTCCCATACTGCCCTCACCCCTCCCTCCGGTAACTGGGAAGGAGAATCGGCACCCGAGCAAAAAGTCCCTCGAAACCTTTTGTTGTCGTCTAAGCAGAATGGTTGTTACAGGAGATGCCTCCCAGACATTCCCTCGTATTTGTTCTGTTCTGGAAGTGTTTTGTTTCACTGTTGAGGATCGTAAGAAGTGTTAGTGAATGAGCATGACTAGTTGGAGCAGTTTCATGGAGGCGAAAAAAAAGAAAATGTCATTGTAAAAAAAAGCCCGTCCAGGACTGAATTATAGGGAAAATAATTAGGCAGCTTTTTTGAGAACTTCCCCCAATTCAAACATCTATGAATCAGATCATACGTTTGATCTCTGGGAATCTAAGTCACCTTTGGCCTGGAGTCCAAGACAGCGTCAATGTCTTCACACTCTCTCTGTGGGCCCTCCCTCTCCCCTCATTACTCAGCATGATGAGACCAATGTGAGCATCTGCTAGCTGGCCTAACAGACCTAGTAGTTAGTGTTCTCCTCCAAGCGTATTGAGTTGTCCAATGGTACCTTTTGTGTGTAGTTGGAAGCTTCCCTTCATACTCCTAGTGTTGATCATATTGTGTGATGGGAATACGTAGCTAATGGGTGGGCAGGCAGCACTAAATATTGGCAAAACCAGACTGCATTTCAGATATTTGGACTTTTTTTTGTTGTATTTAATGTACTTATCATTTATGGACAGAAATCAGAAAAGGGGGCTCTCAAATGGTAGAACTGTCTAAACATTCCCCCCAACAACAGGAGACTATGGATCGGAATCCAAGCAATGCCAGAGCCACCCACGCCTGGGAACTCATGAGTAAGAGATATCTGCTATAGATCAACTGCCCTAATGTAAGAAAACCTAAAAAAAAGGTTCTCAAGTTAAGTTATCTAAAAAAGAAGTTATCATTTATATAATCTGTACACAAGACTGTACATTACAACCATGTCATATACACAATGTATTTAACCTCATCTTCAAATCTGCCTGGTGACATTGCTACCTTTGCCTTCCCAGATTATCTCCACATTGGTCATAGTAGACTGTAATGTGTGTGGAACTGGAGCTTTCCATGCCATGATGGATGGTATTGGGCCTTGTTTACCAACTGTTCTTACACAGTTTTCACAAATTTTCTGACATTCACCAAAGTTTTGAGTCATTGAGCAATTGTTCTCATGTAAGAACCAAATACACACACAATCAAAAGCATACCTCTGTCCCATTGGGTTTGTGCTAAATAATCAGTTATGAATTATGTAGAACTTTTAGGAGCTTTATTAAGAACAAAAGTTTCTGATGTTTGCTGAAATGCTTGATCAAAAAGATTCTGGTTTAAGAAATAAGCAGAATAAAAATGGACACAATTGTTCTTTACAATTAAAAATATAAAAATAAATATAAAAACATCAAGAAATATAGCTACTAAGAAAAGAGAAGTTGAATAGATTTTTTTTACCATCATTACAGCCTCCAATATTGTAATGCACTGCCATTGTAATTCATTCTGTTAGAAATAATTTACAGAATCTCTCTGTTCTGCTCACAACTCGCAGCTATTTGCTAAGCTCTGTCTCTGCGGGGCACAAAAAGTTGTCTGCTTTAAACACACTGGATACCCCTGCTGTGAATGAACTGTTCAAACAGGGCTTCGTTGTACTGAGAAAGAATGGTTGTTTAACAGACTATTACATACTTTTTCCCTGGTGACTTTAGGCAAAGCCAATAAAATTAGTCTTTGTGTATAGAGTGTACACTGTGGTCTTTAAAGACCTATGTGGTTAGTTTAGTGTGCCTGTATTAAAAGCTTTGTTCTCCTTAGTGATGAAACAATTACATGTGAATTGTAGTTTCTAGCGGGTTGTATTTTCTACAAACATGGACAATCAGATAAAAGCTTCAGAGACTCTTCTAAAGTATCCACCATCTTCCACATTTTGAGAATAATTAGGAGACTAAGAATTGTGACCAAAATAAAATGTAAAATGTTTTTAGTGTTTTATTTGGCAATACAATATCTGACTATAAAGTTATAAAGATTATAATAATCTGAAAATGATTACTGCTTAGGTTACAGTTTAAAGACAGGACAAAGTCTCACACAGTTTTATGCAGAAGTTTAGGCACCACTTGATAAAATATTGGGCATCTACAGTAACTTTCATTTTCAGAGTCGTACACAGCTGCTTAGAGGAACCCATGGTTGTTGAGTGTCCACAAGTGTGTGCACAA
>JBBIGC010154455.1:0-17629 GCA_037576955.1 Lepidarchus adonis
GCTTGTGGGAAAAAGCTCCTGCAGTGTCTGGCAGTTGCGGTTCTGATGCTGCGGAACCGTCTGCCAGAAGGAAGTGGAGAGAACAGAGCATGTAAGGGGTGGGAAGTGTCCTTCACGATGCTCATAGTTAACAAATTCTCCACTTTTTTCAAACCAAACCAATGTTTGTGGCCGCATACAATATGTTCTGGTCGGTTGTTAGAACAGCTTAGACTCTTTAATTTTACTCACTGGAAAGGAATATATGAGGGATTTTTTAATGGTAATTTTGTCCACCATGTTTGTGCTATAGGTTTTACTGGTTATGTCCCCAAATCGCGATTCCTGATTGGAGCCGGCTATCCCATCACCACCAACAGGGCACTGATCCAGTTCAGCAAGGAGATGAAGGCAGGTCACAGTTCCCTCAGCCTGACGGAGAGGAACAACAGTCTTCCTCCAGCGTCCACCATCTATCCTGCCCACCACGGCCTGCTGCCCTCCTACACGGGCCATGTGCCAGGTAGTAAAGTGTGTAAAACCCATTAACTCCAGAGAACTCCAGGCCTCTGCTCCTGGCTCTTATAACCAATATACCAAAGTTCATTCATCATGAGTTTGAGGAATGACTGTGACCGCTCAAAGTATTTACTGATTAATTGATTAGTTATTAGATAAAAAGAAGGTTTTGGAGCAGTGGTAGCCTTGTTGTTAGGACTTGGGCCCTTGGCTAAGGTGATGGTTAAAAGAAAACTAATCAGAGAGAAAAATACCCCTGGTATAACAACCACACATGCACATTGGAACAAACTGCACGAAAACTAGAGCGTAAATGGTGTCAAACTAACTTGTTGGTGTTTAACCTAGCACGGAAGGACAATCTCCTGAGCTATAGAAAACTCTTAATGCTGCTAGAACAACTTATCTATCCACCCTTATAGAAGATAACAAAAATAACCCTAGGTTTTTATTTAATACCATAGCAAAATGAACCAGAAATAAGGCTGCTACAAGAACAAGCATACCAGCAATATATAATAGCAATGACTTTACAAACTTCTTTAATGATAAACTAAAAAGTATTCCATGCACAATTTAGTCTGCAAATTCAAATTCTGACTGTTTAAAAGTGATGGACTGCTAATCCATTGAGCTCCTTGTCTGAAGTTTTGGGCAGGGGTGACCTCATGGTTAGGACATTGCTCTTGCAGTCTGAGAGTCACAGGTTCAAGTCCTGGACCGGGCACCACTGAGGAACCCTTGAGCAAGATACTGTCTGGCTACGCTGCTCCATGTGTGATTGGTTAAATGTAAAGGTCACATTTGTGAAGTGTGTGTGATGGTCTATTCACTTTTACTTTCAAAAGCTGAGCTGACGTTATGTTATTCCAACAGGATACAAATTTCGATATGGCCAGACATTTGGGCATCTCACCAACAACGCCCTGGAACACATTGGTGCACAACAAAATGCTAAGTGATGGGACTTTTAGCTGAATCTAAAAAAAAATAAACAAACCATTGGCACAAATGCAACATGGACTCTGGAATCTGTTTTTTTGTGACATGGAAAGCCCTAGAAACACATGAACTTGCTTCAAATGACATGTGATGTTGCATTTAGATGCTAAAGAGATTTATTTTGCTGTAAGATTCCATATTGTTAAATATATTTATGAAAACATCATAATGTCTGATGTGGTATTTTGGATTAGAGCTGGAAAATATGATATTTATTGTTATCCTGATAGATTGTGATTACAATATGATTTTCTTGGCATATTGTGATGTCGTAGAGTGCATCAGACTACTTATCAGAAAGTCTGATTTAAATGAACTTACTGTACAGGCATGTGAGATTTTTTTTTTAAATATAGCACTGCTGGCTCTTTTAGTTTGTTCCATTATAGAAGATACCAGCAAAATTCATACCATGATATATTGTATATTGGGAAAATTGGTGAGAAATATTTTTGCCATATTGAGCATCCCTATGTTATGTTTTATTATAGATGCCAATAGTGGATCCATTCTACAAAAAAAAACTCTAATCAGGCTGAACAAATCTTTATTATCACAGGAATCTCAAGCAACAATTTTAACACCACTCACTGAGGGAAAGGGAGGCACTTACAACATCACTCACGTAACAAAAAACCTATCAGAGCTGGACTAGTTTTACCTTGAGATGTTTTAGAATTTGTGTAGCTTTTACAGTCTGACAGTAAAAAACATTATTAATCCAGTTTGAATCTGCAGTGTTTGTAGTTTTAACAGTATGACAGTGATCATTGTGGAGTGGTTTAAATCCAGAATGAATCTGCAGTGTGTGTAGTTTTAACAGTATGACAGTGATAACTGTGGAGTGGTTTAAATCCAGAATGAATCTGCAGTGTGTGTAGATTTTACAGTCTGATAGTAATTACTGTGGAGAATCTTTATGAAGTATCTTTATGTGCAGTAAAATACTTTATGTGCAGTATGAATACTCAGACAATAATGACTGTGGGAGGATTTCAATCCAGTAAGAATTGGCAATGTTTGGATTTTACAGTCTCAAAAGAATTATGGAAGGACTTTAATCCAGTACGAATCTGGTGTGTGTGTGTACACTTTACAGATGACTTTTAGTATGAACCTGCAATGTGTGTAGAGTGTAATGACTGTGGAGGGATTTTAATCCAGTATGAATCTCCTGTATGCGTATCTTGTACATCTTGACAGCAATAACCGTGGAAGGGCTTTAATCCAGTATGAATCTGCAGTGTGTGTAGATTTTACAATCTGACAGTAATAACTGTAAAGGGACTTTCATCCAGTATGATTCTGCAGTATGCATAGTTTTAACAGTCTGACAGTAATAACAGTGGAGGTACTCTAAACCAGTATGAATCTGCAGTGTGTGTAGATTTTACAGTCTGACAGTAATAATGTTGAAGGGATTTTAATCCAGTATGAATCGGCAGTGTGTGTAGATTCTACAGCCTGACAGTAATAATGTTGAAGGGATTTTAATCCAGTATGAATCGCCAGTGTGTGTAGATTTTACAGTCTGACAGTTATAACTGTGGAGGTACTTTAATGCAGTATGAATTTGCAGTGTGTAAATTTTACAGTCTGACAGTAATTATTGTGGAGGTTCTTTAATCCAGTATGAATCTGCAGTGTGTGTATTTTTAACAGTCGTACAGTAACTCACTGTGAAGTTTTCTATAATTGGCTCCTTCAGTAATCGAAATAACAACACCGGCTGTGCGGTGTGCTACTAGAGTGCATCCAGGAGCATAGTGTGAATTTAGGAAAACGCTGAAGTTAAATGTGAAAATGTTAAGATAATTTGTTCTACACAGAACAAAATACAGCGTGTCTGGAAAACTGATTCAGCTGCAATAGAGCTTTCGACGGCTATTAGATTATAATATGAGAATACTCTGCAGTGCCTCTGATTTGGACTCACCCTGAGCACTGCTCTTTTTGTCTACCATACTCTGCATAGTACATAGTCCCAGGAAAACTATACTATATATCCAAATGCTGAGTCTGCAACACATATACATTTACTGCATGCATTTTACTGAAAAAGTTCATAAAAACTGGCCACATATGAAGAGCTTCACAGGAAAATATCTCTAGCACTTTGTTGCCATGCAACCCTTACATTAACCCTCATGCTGGGGAACACTGAGAGAACCGAGTTAACTTTGTGCTGTAATTGGCTGCTGCTTTAAGACAGCAATTCAGCTTCTACCTCGTTAAAAAGTAAATATAATATACATAATATATACTATTCAGAGTAATTGGCAACCTTAATGCAACCCCAGTTCCCAAAAAGTTGTATAAAATGTAAATAAAACAGAATGCAGTGGTGAGAAATTGAGAAATATTACTGTTATGTGAATTTGAAGCAGCAACAAGTCTAAAAAATGTTGGAACAGGGCAACAAATGGGTTTTTCTGGGACTCTGCCTAAACACCACCATCTCTTCACTCTTCTCCAGTGCAGAAGTGAGGAGATAAATGTCATTAGTGTATTCTGTAAGTGATTCTAGTATTCTCAGCTTCTTTCTTTACATGCATTCTACTGTTTTACCTGTGAAGACATAAAATTGGTTTTAAATTTCATTCATAATGCAAACCTGCAGAAACCCTGAAAGTGATTTGCAAATCACTGCATCCTGTTTTAACTTAAATTTTGCAAAGCGTCCCAACTTTTGTAATTGGAGTTGTAAAAATGAGCATATTAACTGACCCTTCCCAAAGGTACGCAGGTAGAATAAGCCCAACTGGATTGCTGGCGTACTCAGAGTAATCATTACTAGTCGTCTCTTGCCCTGAGAAACATATACATTAGGTAATATAATGCAGAACTGTTGAAGCTATATCCATTTGATTGACTTAAATATGTGCAATGTAGGGGGTTATACACTAGAGGGAGACACCAGCATATATTAGGTCCTGTGTTGGCGCCAGTCAGCCATAACATTGTGCGTGTTCTCACCCTCTGCTCTCAGCATCAACATGAACTCTTTGGGATCGGACCAGTCAGGTTACCTTTCACTGCCCACATGCATCAATGAGCCTCGGGTACCCATGACCCTGTTGTCCCTCCTTGGATCACTTATGGTAGATCCTGGAACACTCCATGAGACCTGTTGTTCTGGAGATGCCCCATCACAATAAGGTCTTATGCTCCTGCTTCCAGCACATTGACTTCAAGAACTGGCTGTTCACTTGTTCCCACCTCCGTGACAGGTGCCATTGCAATTAAATTACTTAATAATCAGTGTTACCGTATTTACCCAACGATAGGCGGCCCCATTCTATAAGCCGCAGAAAATGCTCATTTATGTTTAAAACTGTAAGATAAGTTGCCTCATGTCATTAGACAAATTATCAATCTGAAGTAAAAGCATCTCATTTGGTCCCTGGAGCCTTTGCAGCTATATACCAGTTACATTATATTGTAGTTGAGCATAAACAATTAAATTAATAAAATTGAACTTACCGATATCATACTCAAGAACTACGCTGCAGAATTTAAGCTCCAGTCATCTTCTGCATTTTCAGAGACTAACGTGTGTCCAACATTAGCGACAGCAAAGCAGCACAGGTTGCAATTGATGACGTTTATGGATCTGATTTCAAAGGATTTGGAGAAAGGTAAGCTTAATTATGTTTGCATTTCAGTTTTGCTAATTTTATACTGAAAAATTTACATGTAGATGGATGATTGACAGCGCTGTACTGCAGTACCACCACTCTACAATCGTTCAAACGACAATTAAAAACTCATCTTTTCCCAGCCAACAATAAATTTTGTTTCTTTTATTTCTGTCAAATTGAGCTTTTTCCAGCTTGTATTATAAACTAGGATGTAATTTAATGTAGCAAAGGGCTGAAAAAGTTTAAGAAAGGCTTTAAGTGAGAGAACTCACCCATTATATGCACAGAGGTATGTCGTAGCAGTAGCATGAAGGAGAAGTGCAGAATCTATGTACGAGGGCTAAAGAGTCCTGGACTCTTTAACACTCATACATATAAAGAAACCATGTTGTTTATGCTGTAGCACCTACCGTCTGTTTAGACTTACTCATAAGCACTAAATGATAGTGTAGAATGTGTTTCCTTCAGATAGTAATGTTGTAGCACTTATCTGCACTGTTGTAGCACCTACACTGTTTTCTATGACTAAGAGGAATGTGAATTTTTTGTCATGTCTGAATTTATGCTTCATTGTTTCTGCAGCTTGAAGTCGCTTTAGATAAAAGCCAAATTAATAAATGTAAATGTAGAATCATTTTTCAGCATCAAAGAAACAGTTTTCTTCTTCTTCTCTCTTATTTATCTTTAAATTCATTCGTTGTATTTGCCAGAATATAATAACCAGATTGTGAGGTTATACTTAGTAAAGCTAATCATATGCTGCATTTAGACAAGATCAACTTTACAACTGCTTTTATTTAACAATACACAGAGAGTCTGCGTATTTTGGCGCATCGAGGACTACCAGGCCGGCTAGGCTAACTGCTAATCGATGCTAGTTCCAGCAAATAACTTGTTAATTTCCAGTTTCCAGTGGAAAGTGGAGGTAAGCATTTATACTGACTCATCACTGATCTACTTTTGCTATGCGTTGCTCATTCCTATAATAAACAGTACATTTAAATTCAACTAATCATTTACGGATTTGGTCTTTTTGTCATTAATTTTACTTTTAGTTAATTAGTTTCATGTTTTTAGATAGGACGCCCCATTTAAGCAAACAACACCCAATACCAGGTTTGCAAAATCAATATACAGTATAAGCTGTGGCCTGTCGTTGAGGAAATACGGTTCTCACTTCACCTGGCAGTGGTCTTAATGTTATGGCTGATTGGTGTAATGATATGTGTTGTCACGGTTTTGAGTCATTTGGAAATCCACTGTTTTATGTTTGCAAGGCTTCATAATGGCTTCTACTAGCAGTTTAAGTGATGTGCTTCACTGGGTATACCCGTCGTACTTAAAAAGTCATGTCCAAACACTGACAGAAACGGCTTGTGTGCTTTCAGTGGGTCGTGTGTTTTAGTTCCTTTACTGCTCCGAAGTAAAAAGTGCTACAAATACCACAAAACGGTCGCAGTCACCGCTGCAGGTTGATTGTGCTTCTGCTCACACCACACCCATGTGGTCATTGTGCTTTAATCTTGGGTCTCACTGCCTCTGTTTGGGCTGTGGTTCCTTTTGACACAAGGCCTTGCCCATATCCCTGCCCCAGATGGACTGGGCCAGCAGATCCATTTTTGATGCTCCAAGCTTGAGCCATTGTGACGGACGCCTGGAGAAGGGAAAACATAGTTACAACAAAAACAGACTCACATGAAACAAAGAGGTTCACACTGTCAGTATCTGGTGGTGACTAGATAACATTCACTGCAAATATTAATAACTGTGAACACCTCTTGGACATCAGTGTATCGACAACAGTGATTAGCCATAACATTAAGACCACCTGTCCCCTCATGCTGCTGACTGTGGTGCACTGTGTGTCTGATCCCTTTCCGTCAGAGCCAGGAGCTCCTCTTGGGGATCAGACCACATTCCCCACGTGCATCAGTGAAACTTGGGTGCCCATAATTCATAAACAGCCCTAACTATTGGTAGGTACAAACTGCAGCCCACAGAAGGGTTCACCCTGCACAAGCAGCCAATCAATCACAGGGTAACACAGAAAGAGAGAACCAATCACACACATACTCACACCTATGGGCAATTTAGAGACACCAGTCAATCTAAACCTGTGAGAGGAAATGGGAGAACCCGGAGAAAACAGCATGCTAACCTAACTTTGCTCGAGGTACCGACCTTGTTCTCTGGGTTTGGTTGTTTTGTTGTGCTCCTCCTGAGGCGCACACTCCAGAACCGAATAATCGGGCCCAGCGCAGCTCGTTTGGGGGCTTTTCCAGCGGAGACGGCTGTAATACCCCCTCTGCTGCACTTTCGCTGCTTTCCATCAGTTCGTCCTCTTTGTTTTGTCCATATTGAGAACAAACAGTCACCATCACACCCTCAGTGATGGGAGTTTGACTGAGCCACCACCCAGCACTTTCCCTTTGTGTAGAAACTGATTTCTGCTTTTCCTTCTCTTCAGGCTGCTTACAGAGCATGACTGCACAGCTTTGGAGGTTCACCGCAATGTGGGTTCCACCAGCTATACGGCTTTCGTTCTGAGTGTGGGAATCTGGTTCTCTGGAGGATCTGGAGGGCTTCTGGGCCTGTCTCCTCAGCTCGGAGAGGAGGTGGAGATCAAATGGCATCTGGTTGAGGGGCTGAAGTAAGAGGAGGAGCTCCTGCAATAAAAACGTACATGCTGGCCGCTGAGCCAAAGCCAGGAAAGCCCAGTGGTGGTAGTACTCGGTCACCACATCTGCAGGAGCAAAAGAGAGAGGCCATTTGGTTATCATTCTCTTGACTGAACGATCAAACCTAGTTAATGATAAAAGATGGACTATGCAGTTACATGCACTTATTCCATGCCGTGCCCAATACCAGGTTTGAATCAGAATCAGAATCAGAAAAAAATCAATTGCAAAATCAATGTATAAGCTACGGCCTATTGTTGGGAAAATATGATAGTCACTGAAAAACATGGGGATGGGGACATTGTCCTGGCTTGTGGGTATTGTAGTTTTATTGTATATTATTGCTTCAGAAGTGATGGTGCTAGAGAGGATACACCATCCACATTTTTATACAGTCATTGGGTAATGAGTAATACCAACACCAACGCTTACCTACACAGTTGTACAAGTGCCGCAACCAGGAGTCCAATGAGCATAAGCTGAAAAACAGTATGACAGTCATTACAGAATCAGATCTCCCAATTTCTTTGTTAATATTTTAAATTGAACACATTAGTCGAGTAAGGCACTTACTTCAGCAAACCCAAGAAGAAGGCATTAACCCTCATGCTGTGATTGGTCAGCTGTGAACACTTCCTTACAACCGAGACCAGACTGTGCAGAATCCGAGTAGATGGGCCTGAGAAAAGAAAGTGATGACATGTATGAAACTACAATACCCACAAGCCCCTGCAGCAAAATAATTCGTAAGACTAACTGCTGCATTGAACATAATCCATCTGCAGACCTGAAGAACCCGCAGCAGTTCTAGATTTGTAGTTTCAGACCATGGACAATGGACTCTACATAAAAACTGTGCTTTTAAGATTTTGTGAAACATATCTGTACCCTGTCTACAGATAGCTTGCACAGTCTGATTTTTCCACTGAGGAGAGGCTTCCGTCTTACCACTTTGCCATAAAGCACAGATAAGTGGGCTTTATAAATCTCCACACAGGATCTCCAGAGAGGATCTGAAGAAATGGAAGGCACTTGAACTAAATTTGTTGTTGCAAAGAATGTGATTTTAGCTTTTTCTTTCAATATATGTAGAAAATTCTGTTGTGACAGTTCATAATGGGAATGGTGTGTAGATTAATTTTTAAAAAAGCTTTATATATATATTTCCGTTCCTCCGAGTGTGAAGTCAAATTCCGACATAAATCATTTATAAAAGCACCAGCGTGTGTAAGGCCATTCTTCTGCCAGTCCACCAGAGGGAGAAAGTTGATGCTATCAACATTCACTTTCACTTTCACAATGTAAAAAATGTTTCTAAAGGGGTATGGGTAGTGGTGTGGGTGGGTATGGGTAGGGGTGTGGGTGGGTATGGGTAGGGGTGTGGGTGGGTATGGGGGGGGGGGGGGGCAGTATGTCAACTATGTTGAGTATGTTGAGGACCCCCTGTATATATACTCCTTCACCATTAGAGTACAAGTGTTTTTTCATTATTTTTTCCAGTGTTTTGTTGTTTACAGTCTAAATTCAACACCCAACTCTAAGCGCACTGGTTCCCCATGATAAATATGACTCATTTCATAATAATAGTGAGTGTTGAAGTCCACAATGTCTTAAAACTGCAAGTCTGCAACTGCTGCTGGTTGTTTCACTACATTGGCATCAATAAGACTGACTGGCTTCCTCAAACCTGGCTGTGTACAAGCCTCCACCACACTCCATGGCTTATTTCGACGCTGTCCAACGATCAAGTCCAGCTTGAAGGCTTTCAGTCCATCCTGCAGAATGCTTTGGATTGCAGGGCAAAGCTGATCCAGCACCAGCTGGCTGATGCGAGGACACAGTGAGCTGTTCCCCAGTCTGATCTGAGATCGGATTGTAACACCATTAGTAAACTCCTATTAACACCTTTAACCATTCCACTGGAATAGATCTTGTTGTTTTCTGTAGCTGCTCTAATTGGATCTCTTGGGATGTCTTGTTTTGCTGTAACAAGTTTCATGTTGAAGCTAAGGGAGAAGTTTTGCCCCATTTTGCCCTGTTATGTAAATCAAATTCTTTGCTTCTTGTTGTCTCCTGATAGTACCTTCTCCTCTGGGTCCCTGCCGGAGCTGAAATGGGCTGTGATCAAATCCACCGCTAAGCCGACGGTTTTCAGCATCCCTCAAGAAAGCGAAATGCAGAAAGAGACAGAATTATTATTTGTACTCCCATCCATGTGTGACAAGTGTGTGAGTCTTTAGCATTAATTATGAGTATTCAAAAATTTGACAATCAAGGCATTGGTTTGGGATGAACGAGCCAAATCCAATCTTTTGTTTTACATCAGTCATCACACACGTGCTGTAAATAGACAACTTTGTGGTTAAAATATCAGCATTGTGGAAATATTTAAAACTGAAAACAGTTCAGTGGCCGTGTGTACTGTTAGTAATACAAGTATATCTGAGGCGGTAGTAACAGAGCTGTATTTAATACTACCAATCTGATCTCACACCTAAATAATTAACACTCAACATGAAAGAAATGATCAGCATGTGAATAGCTACAATAAACTTACACCAATCAGCCATAACATTAACACCACTGACCATCTAGTTCTTACATTACAGTGGTTCCTGTCAGGGAGGGGGGATATATTATGCAACAAGTGAACAGTCAGTTCTTAACGTTGGTGTACTCAACAGCCAGTTTACTCAGGAAACTCACACTGGAGGACATGTTTACACAGAGAGACGTTTACTCCAGACAGTGAAAATGAATAGGAGATACTGAATTCATGGCTTTGGATGAGCAGTCAATCAGTGTAAAGAATACAGGATCTCACCATCTATTGGAGCTAGGATAAGCCCCACCCCCTCCACACTACATTTCAGACACTGCCCTACCAGAGCTTTACAGCAAGGTTCTCCTTCACCTATGAAGTGTTTTATCAGACATGACTGTGATTAGATTTACCACAAACATTTAGAGTCTGATGTTCACCCAGTGTGGATACTTAGCCTCACTGCTCACTGGATTAACCACTCGAGTGTGTAAAACAGTCAGTTGAGGACACACTGGGCATGAAACGTGTCCACATTATTTTGTGAGACAATGTGAGAATTCGGTTCTCAGTTGTCGAGCATAAACATTGGATTTAAATAACTTTAATAATGGACCTAAGGAGGGCGCTGTGGAACTGTAATCAAGGAAAATACAAATATCAGATCAGTTCTCTTTTGGACTGGAACATCCCAAGCCTTTATATTACTGTTTGTGCACAAATATTAGGGGCTATATTTGCACATGATTCAACGTTTTACAAAATCAAGCATCAAAAAATGATTGGGGGAAGAAACAGACTTGCATTAGAATGCTCACAGTGGTGCACACACTCATATAGGCCTATACGAACACACACACCACACACACACTCAGGCATGGTGCATTAACCAATCAAAGGCAAGAAGAGAGTCAAAAGTAGGTCACAATTCAAAGCAAACCCCTACAGGGAAGCAGAGGCTGTAGAGAAAATTTGAGTCTGTCTCTCACTGTGAAGAGCCTGAATAAAATAGTGCACTTCACTGCTCCATGAAGCCTATTAGGAGGAATCCACAGTACTGAGCTCATTGTTGACTATTTCTGTCATTTTTCGAATATGAAACTCAAGGATAAACAACTACCACTATAATAAACAAGGGAAATAAGCAGAGTGGGTCGGGCTGTTTGAAGTCAGTAGCCAGAATTCAATGGCAGTCAGTGCTGTAATACAGTTGTCCAATGGTGGGTGGTTATAAACGGGGCGATTTTGGGCTGTCCCAGCTGAAGTATGGCCAACATGAAAGAAACACAGTCTGGGACAATATCCGACAATTAGGACGATCATCTCACTATGTGACTGCTGCTACAACCGCCTTCAGCTTTCCAACCAATAGGAATTCAGCATTATCAGCATGTGATTAGCTTCATTGTTTTTCATTAAAGCTGCAATACATTTACACTAATCAGCCATAACATTAACATCACTGACCATCTAGTTTTTACATTACAGTGGCTCCTGTCAGGGAGGGGGGATATATTATGCAACAAGTGAACAGTCAGTTCTTAAAGTTGGTGTGCTGAAAGCAGAGGGGTAATGAGTCCTCAATCTGATAGAGCATCTTCAGAACGGCTCTTGTGGAGTGTTCCAGGTGTGAACTAGTGAATCAACGACAGAACCCGAGCACCCAAGGCTCAGTGATGTATGTGGGGAGCTTTCTGGCCACAGTCAGTAGCATGAGGAGACCTGCTTAAAATAAGGCAGGTGGTGCTAATGTTATGGCTGATCAGTGTATGAATAGATTCACTTCAACTGTGAGAGACAGAATGTACAAACACTCCAGGAAATCACATTGTATGATTTTGAAATTATTTATTTGTATAAATAGGCTGAACCAGTGCTGTAACCATGACTCCCCAAGACCTGTTTAGATTGGCCCCCCTGCCTCTCGCCGCATTTAGGGCCCAGGACAATGGGGGCAAGCTAACGGGGTATACACTTTACATCATGTCATAGATTCACTTCATACTTCAATTGTCATATTCGCGAATGAAGATATACTCACAAATCAGCAATAACATTAACACCACCCAATTAATACTGGGAAGTTCCCCCTTTGGGTGCTGAAACAGCTCTGACATTGCTGCCTTATATATACCCCACTCCCCTAGGTAGTGACAAGTGCCACTGTAATGAAAGAAGTAGGCTGTAGATGTTCTTCACCAGTCAGTGGTCTTAATGTTTTGGCTGATTGCTGTACATCAGTGCTACGTTGAACCAAACTAAAACTAATCACAAGCAATGTAGATGTAGAAATATTAGAATATTTTTTATGGTTCATGTCAAAAATGGATGGTTCATCCTTACCTCTCTTCTGCAACAAATTAATGGACAGGAAGTCACTGGAGGCATCTGGGGAAAGGCAGAACTCCTCAGGTGGTCTGTCCATCAGGGGAAATGAGTCACTCTGCTTCTCTATGACCAAGAAACCTGCAGGAGCAGCAACACCAGTGCAGGAAGTGGCATTAGAGAAACATTACAATTTCACACTAAGAAAATATCATGAACACACACCTGGTGGCTTTCTGGGTCCAAAGAGTGCGGAGATGATGTTGAGTTCCTCACTGGTGTCAGCAGCAAAGGAGGGGCTTGGTAATTTTTGAGGTTGGAGGGAGATTTCAGAGGTCAGAGAAGTCACAGAAGTGATAGCTGGAGAGGAACTATGATTGGCTGGTACAGCGTGTTCCTGGGTTCTTGGCTTTGGGGCTATGAGCTGCTGTCTGAAGAGAGGAGAGGGTGAAGATGTCTGCTCAGAACAGGGTTTCTGCAATGGTTCCATGGTGAGAAAAGCTGTAGGGGAGGTCTCACGCAGGCCAGTCCATGACTGTTTAGTTGTTGGATGGGTTTGTTCTAAGCAGACCTGAACTGCTCTTGGGCTTGGGTCTAAAGTTCTTGGACTGTCTTGCTTCTGGTCTGGTTCTGGATGGTTCTGGAACAGCAGTGGGCTGGGCTGAGCCCAGTGAGTCCGACTGTGAGGCTGAACAGGACTTGGGCTACAGGTCGAGCAAGTATCAGAGCTAGTTGCTTCCAGATGCATCGAGGAGTACATGCCCAGCGGTGAGGGTCTTAAGAGGCTGGTCAGGCCTTTGCATTTTCCTTTGCCTTTGGAAGTGCTGGGCTTGCCATGTTTGTGGCTGATGTACTGGTTTAGCAGGGAGCCAAGGCTCTTGCTGTGCTGGTTTCCCGAAGGTGGTTGAAGGACAAAAGGTTGGATGGGCAGAAACGTGGGTCTCTGAGCTTTCGTGTAGCGAACCACTTTCTGGGAGGAAGCACAAGCTTCTGTGAAGGCAAAATGAGAAATGAACAGATATATTTCCTCTTTGTATTTTTATTTTATAAATATATATTATATATATATATATATATATATATACAGAACACTTTGCCATGTGGCAACATTAATGGCAATGCAGTAAAAGGTGAAAAGTTACTCAATGACCATTTTTTCATTGACTTCCATATTTGCAATTTCAGTAAAGTGTTCCTTCAAAAGATACTTCAGGCACATAAAGAACGCTAGTTATAGTATAACACTACCTTCTGTTTCACAGCTCTCCAAGCTGTACGGAGTTTCGGCTTCCTGGCTTGTGATCGCAGCTGTATTTTGTCCTAGTGGAGCTTTCTTCTGAGTGGGGGAAGTGTTGTGTGTGAACTTGGAGCAGGTCGGAGCTTCCATGATGTTTTCCAATGAAGATGAGTCCCCACCACTCTTCTTGCAGCGTGCAAGTTCTGCAAATGAGGTAATGTGTTGCTTTGGCACATGTGACAGCAGACGTAAGCTAATCTGGCTTGGACAACTTGGCACGCGTGGTAACGCCTCCTGCTTTGGTGAGAACCCCTGTGTCCCATCCCAGCTCTGCGACTGTGTAGTACCACTGTGTTCATGGTTTTCGGGTTCCAAACCTCTGGGATGTGGGTTCTTATTGGTTATTTTCCCTCTCTTTGGTTCATTAGCCTCTTCAGTCTAGGAAGAAAAACACAAAAACACAACTGGAAAAGCTGAGTGTAATAAGCTCCAGCTCCATTAGCACACTTTGTTATGCAAAACCTCCAAAAAGGTGACTGGAATGTGGAATGTGAGTGCAAGTAACTCTAAATAAATGCTTTTGCTCTGTAACAATCCATATTAAATAATTTATTTTACTGTTTATTATTATTATTATTATTATTTTACACACAATATAATTTTTTTTATTACATTATTTGACTGTAAAAAAGCAGTGTATGTGCTATCTGTGAAAAAGATTTTATTAATTATTCATACACACAAAAGCAATAAAAATAGTAAAACAAACAAACAAACAAAACAGTTAAACATGTATTTTTGTGCAAATATGGATTGTTATAGAGGTATTATTTTCCTAATAGCAAATTTTCCTAGGTAATTGGAGCTTATAATACATGGAAAAATATTTATGTATTTATATAATAAATAAATATGTTAAATAATGTGAATTTGTCATTGTGAAAACACCCAATCAAAGTGCACCACAACTAAATGTGACCTTTAACCCATGTAGGCCACTACAGTGCCATGAGCAGCAGGTCATTACCATTAGCACAGATGCTACATAATGGGTACGGTACCTGAATGTCCCTTGTGTTGACATTTTGCACATCCCCTTCCTCTCCCTCTGGCTGTCTGAAGAGGAAATATTCTGTTGGGGGCGTCAGGCTTCCCTGGCTGTGAGCCTCGGAGCAACTGGTTACTGATGACCATGCTGGACTCAGAGAAGACTGTGACGAGAGATCACAGGTCACCAGTTTGTAATAATTTTGGGTCGAAGTCATTGGCCGGGCTTGACTTTGAAGGCAAGCTGTAAGATCAGAACTCTCAAGGGAGGCCAAACCATCAGAGTCCAGTGAGTAGATGTTACAATTTGGGTCAACTCCACAAGGAGACCAACAGGGAAGAGGCCTGAAGTCATCCTCCTGTGACATGGACATAGATCCATGGGACTGCTTGGCCGGGCTGTCCAGGTCATGCGGTGTCGCAGGCACTGCATTGTTGGTTTTGTTGTAAATGGCACTAAAGTTAACTAGCACCCCATCAGAGCTGTTGCAGGAAGAGTCACTGACATACTCGACTTGTTTTTGATCGGATGATTCAGACGCTGAGGTTTTAGAATGAGCATTGTTGTATTCTTCATAGCCCTCTTCGTCTTCCCACTCCTGCTCCTCACAGTCCATTAATATTGGGGTGCTTTTGCTGTTCCTGCGATGCTGAAGATCTGAGTCTGATAGGCCTTGGATTTGTTTATGTTCTCCAGGGATCCCATGAAGGTCCATATCTAGGTGGAACATCTGAAATTTGTGGCTGCAATCAGGGCTATTGGCCATACCCTGGCTGCTACGTTGGAGCCAGATATCGGTGGTGTACCCCAAGGCTTTATCCTGGGTCCCATCTAAATTTCCCTGCAGCTGAAATGAGGAGCCCTCTCTGTACTTGTGCAGATTGTCACCATCAGAATCATCCTCATCCTCCTCGTCTTCATGCACCTCTGATTCAGGCAGGAAGGGGTTTTGCCAGCGTGGGGTGCTTCTGCTGCATGTGAATTCTACTCTCCTTTGTAAAGAGCTTAACTGGAAAGATGGAAAGGAATTATATCCTCTAGTGCTTTCGGCACCCTGATCTGTGCTTCCTGCTTCATCATTGGAGCTGGACTTGCTACTGTGACTCTGGAAGTCTTCTGTTGGGGGTTCTTCCCTTTCAGGCAGTGAAATGCTGTGAGTCAGTTTCAAAGAACATGGCCTTCTGGGTCTTTGCACTGAGTTGTAAAGCTGACAACCCACAGACTGACCATGGGCCAGGGGGATGTGCCGTACAATCAAAGTCTCACCCGATAGTTTGGCAGAAGCAGCCATTCTTTTAAAGCATCAGTTCATCAAAGAAATGGACCCAGCAGACTCACTGTTTCAGCACCAACTCTTGTAACTACATCATGAACCATTTTCATCATTTCACTAAACACCTGAAAAAGAATGAGGAACTTAGAAAATTGTAATATGTCATTAGTGTAAACACATTCGGGTAAGGAGATAATTTAATTACAATTTCTTTACAAGATATCCCAAGATATTGCACTAAAAACAAATTAAAAGTGCCAAGAAAATTATGATAGTATTCGCAAAGCATCTCAAAATAGGACAACAGACCTATGATCAGATACTCTTCTGCATGGATGAGGACTTGGATGGAGGCCACCTGCGTAACTTAGATGAGGGCTCTTAATATAAGCTGAATTGAAAATGAAATGGGACCCAGAACAAGGCCATGGGGTACACCACCATATACGAGTCAGTGTACGTATGCCCAGTATTCCTTTAAGGAGCCTCAAGCATAAGACGTCGCACCATCCCCGTTACACCCTCTACATACCTCAATCCAGTTCAAAACACACTGGTCCAACAATGACACTGCTGAGCAAGGATGCTTTGCTAATACCACTCATACATTTGTAATGGCCCTTTATCCTTATCATTTAATTAGGATGTTATTCACAACGCATTGTTAGAACAGCAGATTAATGATCAGATACCCCTCTGAATCAGAGGAGCATGAAGGTTAGGAGGAGGACCTGGATGGAGACCTCCTGCACAAGTTCGATGAGGGCTCCTAAAATTAGCGCCGTTGTCTTTTAAGGAGCTGTGTCCTTACACCACCTACAGACCTCAATCCAGTTCAAAAGATACTGGTCCAACAACGGCACTGCTCAGCAAGGATGCTTTGTGAATATCACCCTTTATCCTTATCATTTAATATATGCTCCATAACACAAAACAAGGACAGAATGTTAAATTAGAATGAAACATGACCCCAGGTAAAAACACAAGCCTAGTGTCAGAGCACGAAAACGCATTAAAACTCACCCACCCGGAACACTTCAGCATGACAGCCGACAGCACAGCCGCTCTGACTCTGGTCCGTGCAGTAAGTGGGGCAAACACACCCCCTTCACTGCCCTGTATTCTCCACTCACATGCGCAATAAGATGTTGAACATCAAGTGCATCACATTATCAGATACACACTTACCGGATAAAAGCCAAAAACAATGAGAGTGAGAAGAAGTCAAGAATAAAGTCATGTTCTCGGCTCTGTCAGTTCCACTTCCTCTGTTTTTTCATTCCTCCTCTGACGCATTATCTCTCTCTCTCTCTCTCTCTCTCTCTCTCTCTCTCTTATTCTCTTACCCTCTTTTTCTCTCACTTTCTCACTCTTCTCACCCTCTC